>OX465040.1:2476109-2532578 GCA_949841015.1 Aplysina aerophoba
CTGGTAATGGTGACAGTGGCACCTCCACCATCCTTGCCACCCTGGCCGACAGCCAACAGACGGCCGACACAGAAACACTCACAGCAGCCAGTTTGCCCCAAATGAGGCAGCTTGCTTACTCCTTGCCAAGGTGTTATTCACATTCACATGCACAGAATGCAGCAGGGCCACAAGGGCCCACGACTCAACGAGGGAGCGTCAATTCCACTGGGGATCCCCTTTCTAGCAGTGCCAATCTCTGTTATGAGGTGTGTGGATGCCACACACCCATCCATGCCACACCCACCCATGACCCATCCATGCCACACCCACCCATGACCCATCCATGCCACACCCATATAACATGCACAGATACGTACTACCAATAACTTACCACAGTTCTCCTCCAGTATCTGCACTGCTTCTCCCAGCTTGAGGGAGAGGAAGGGGTAGGAACCTCTTTCAAAGTTCCAGACAACTGGGAACAAATGGGCAAACACATGGTGTAGCTGAGATTGACAGACATCCTTGTACTGCTGAAGATGCGAATGCATTGCTTCAGTGTGAGGCATATGTACTATGTAGCAAGGAGCGAGCAGAGTTCTGTCTAAACTAACTAGTTGCTCTGCACTGGCAAGATTCTACAATCAGTGTCAGTTTGATCTCTTTGATGTTGCGTGAAATGGTCCAACAGAGCAACTTCTCCTGGGCTGTGACCTACTACAGAAAGCCACAGGCACTGGCTAGTTGGAGGGCACATGTACGTACATACCTACACTGAACAATTCAAGTGTGCTAGATGGAGAAATACTACAGTTTTCATACAGAATACATATACATACACAAATGCACAAATGCCGTGTGTATGTCTGTCCCAGCATTACCTATTCCATATTTGGCATTAGTAGTTGGCTTCCACTTTTGGTCCTCTGCCATTGCCAGAGCATCTACAGAGCCAGGGGGTTGAGGAGTGACACACACCACAACACACACTACAGGCACCAGCTATGTACGCATGTATGTTCAACAACATGAACCCGCTACTGGGGTTTTGAGCCATGTGGATAGTGTGTACGTATGTGGCACAGCAGGAATGGGACATAGTAGAGTGCACTTGTACGATACACATTGAAACAAGCATTCACAACAGCAGTGGGAGAGCAGCAATTGTAAAGGATGCCATCCTCTTATGTACAACAATGAAAGTGTCCTCATTGGTTGATGAATGTAAGCAAACCACACTGTTCCTACTTTTATCACGAACTGTCGCTGTGACTAAACCACATAAGTGCATACGTACTTACATACATACATACAATGTATACGATGTGCACACATACACCATTGTCAACACACATCCATGCACTAAGGGATGGACAAGTCGGTATTACTCATGACTGCAGCATGGAAATGATGATAGTCATGTACTTAGACCAACACACACTCAGACCTCTGTAGCATGTGCACACACACACACACACACACACACACACACACACACACACACACACACACACACACACACACACACACACACACACACACACACACACACACACACACACACACACACACAATGTTGTTCCTTCATTGTTTGGTGTTGTGCTGTACTACGGTACTACACTGATACACACCGACACAAACACTGATACACACCGACACAAACACTGATACACACCGACACAAACACTGATACACACCGACACAAACACTGATACACACACTACACAAACACTGACACACACACACACACACACACACACACACACACACACACACACACACACACACACACACACACACACACACACACACGCACGCACGCACGCACGCACACGCACGCACGCACACACACAGGCATCTACAGTGTACACAGTCAACGTTATGTGAGCATAGAGTATCTCGCAAATCGCCACTTCTGGGCACCGCTAGTGCCGCCTACTCTAGCCTTCAACAACTACGCTCCAGGCAGCAGTGTCAACTAGAGGTCCGTATCAACGGAACCGAAGCTGTAAGGAGACCTCTCTAGCAGAAAGATGGCTAGGAAGCCTGTCTTATCTCTACCCCAGGCAATGGGCAACACACTTGACCGTGACTGGTATCAGTAGCGCAGGCACGGCGCAGCTACTCAGCGTGTCAGTGGCGCATTACAACACTGCTTGTATTACATATACCGCACCCTCCCTCGCACTACACGCTGCGTTGTCACTTACAGGCATGTACCCGATGTGTAGCTCTGAGGACAGACGATCGTGCACTCTTGTGTCACTTTCTCCCCTCTCTCCTACTGGTGACTCAAAACGTGACCACGCCTATACGGAATAGGATGACACTATGTGACGTCACAATGGGTGGATTTGAGCGCGCCAAATACCCCAGCCAAGCCGAGCAGCCATTCACTTCAGTACGCACATAAAAAAAACTTAACTGGTCCTCAAGGAAACTGTTAGGACACCGTAGTGTATCGTTAGTTTGATGGAATAATATTTCTTGTCGCAACAACTACCACCGTACTGCACACATCTAGCTACCTATATAGGCACAGAATTACAATATAATTTACAATTCACAAAATTGGCTAGCTAGCTAGCTATAGGCAAAGTACAGATTCAGAACCAAAATCTTATGGACTTCCATGCTCTACAGAGACTGTTCTTGTTCACACATTCTCTGCTGTGCGCTCCACCTAGGTAGGTCCTTTACACTCCTCCCTCTGCGGCGTGATACTTTTCATGCTCCTTACTCAGCTCCTTGAAGGCCAGAAGCCCAAGCTGGCTGGCTGAGGCCTCTGAAGTGGCCTTGCTACCGAGACACATGACATACTGTTCCTTGGACAGCGTGATGTCACAGTGTTTAGGATGGTACAGATGGAATATGCCTGCATGAGACAAGCAATAGCTACTGCAGTCACCCAGTAGCAATTCAAGACAGTATGTAACTGTAGCTACACGGGTGATAGGGAACACGCAAGCATGGCATGTGGCTCTTTCATACATACATACATCTAGTCGTCAAGTGAGCTTATAACCTGCACACTATCACGGCAGACACTCCATCAATGTATATAATTTACTATGTCCGCCAGCCAACCAGCATAGAATAGCTATATGCCAGCTGAAGTGACTGGTTTGAAGCTGCTTCCATATTAAGGATGACACACATTCTCACGCCCTATATATAGTGTTATATAGTAAATCACTGTTGTTAATCTACATGCCACCAAGTCATTGTTATGCGAGGTGTTATGCTTTGATCACTACATGTAGTTTGCATAGCACACAGAAAATATGCAATAACTTCAGCTTTCAGTATACGTATATACAGCAACTTATGTAGACACACACATGCGTGCACACTAAGTGACCTTATGATGTCTTAGAGGCACTCTTTGTATGGCAGCAGAAATAGTGCAATAGGTGTACTGAGCAATCACGCAGGTAGCCTGCAATTGAGAGGTAGCTTGTATACAGAACCCTTTGACCATGTAGGTGTTCAAAACAGCTAGTTCTGTAGCTGATGAAGACCTTCATGTGCCTACCACCTTTCACTGCTAGCTACACGATTGCTCAGAACAATTCCTGGATTGTAAGTGAACACATCAAAGTAATATCACTAGCTGCCACTCACCTCCAATACAGTATACATGCACTTGTGCCAATTCTTAAGGCTTACACATAAAATGGTTGAGTTAGTACAGTCATTTATGAATGTGGCACTACTGTAATTATCAACCTTCTAGATTGGTAGCTTAAAAAATACTCTGACTTTCGATCACGAACACCTCTCTCATCATAGGCACGTAGGTATGGCTGGACATGTCACCTAACTCACGGACTCTACCAGAGTGTTGGCTGTACAGGCATCCTCACCTCTGTCAGGAGCTCTGACCACTTCCAAATTACTTGCCACTATCTTCTTGTACAACTTGACATCCTCAGCCCCCCAGCCCTTGATGCTCGTGTCAAACCCTTTCATGTACAGAAAGTCTGACCGGTACACACAAGTCATCCCAAAGCCAAAGTCCCTCCAGTAGCCAGTGTTCTTTCCGATGACCAGTTGATCATGCCATGACGGCAGCTCCTTCCCGCGATACACAATCTCAGGGTTGTATAAACTGAACACCATGGGGTAGTATACCTTCCTACCAGGCTCTGCATTCATTCGGCAGCGGTTCAAGAAGCCTTGGTCAAAATAAATGTCCACATCACAAAAGAACATTAAAACATTTCCTTTCTCCCAAGCTTCTGCACCAGTAAACAGACCCACTCCACGAGAAAACTCTTCATTGTCCTTTGCAATAAATTTATAGTCTGTGTAGTTGTGTTGGCTGGCAATGTGTTTGAGTATGGTCAGAATTTCAGCTTGGTCTTCAGTGCCAAAGTACACTATGGTGAGGTAGATCCTGTGATCACTTTGGATGCATACTTCTGCAAATGTCTCCATGAACTGCTTAAATTTTTCAACTCTAGCCAAGAGCAAAGGGGACAAAAACACTGCATGACATAAGTTGATTGTGCAGCTGAATATCATTAGAATTGAAATGAATTGTTCTGTTTCTCAGCATAACACATGCATGCATGTGCTAGAAAATGTGTTAGGGTTAGGGTTAGGGTTAAGGTTAGGGTTAGGGTTAGGGTTAGGGTTAGGGTTAGGGTTAGGGTTAGGGAGGGTGTAAGGATCACCTGTGCTCCACCTTTTGGCTAACCACGTACAGCTCCAATGAACACATCATGCAGTCACATACGTACAACTGGCATATTGCATCCCACTATTGAGCTTACCTCCCCGCTAGTGGCATGATGATGTTGATCCACTCATTGCTCTTATCCAGTGATTCCACCCTAATCCTCTGTAAGTCGGTAAAAGGTCTGAAGAGAGTTAAGTGGTTGAACACATTATTTTGCTCCGCTGAAAAATACATGTCGTACTGTGTGCCAAGAACATGGGAGGTGCGCATGATGCCATCCTGGAAGTCATCCAGGGTCACCAGCTTGTCACGGTGCCGACCAGCATTAAGAACCTTCACTGCTGTATTTAGAATCTAGAGTTTATAAAGCAAGGCATTTGAGAACAACACAAAGAGGGACCCACGATGACAGACAGAGACTTACTCCATGGCGGCGAATTTCACACCAGTAAAGTGTATGGACAGCATGTCACAACAATAGGCCATGGAGCTTCAAACATGTATTTTTCAACCATCCAACAGTCATGGACTGCAGACATGTGCACCGCATACACCGTACATACTGGGACCACATGCACCACACATGCAGGATACACAGTTCTCTGGTACCAGCTTGAAGGTGGATAAAAGTCCTGCTGACATTTCGACTGTGATGCTCCAGTGTCTTCTTCAGGGTGAAGATAGCGAGTAATGGGAAAGCATGGTACTTATGGTCACACACACATCACTCGCTGTCACTAGAGCCCACGTGGCCCTTCAGTGAAAGGTGCCTTGAAGAAGACTGGAGCATTGATATCCAGGAGTTTCATCCACCTTTAAGCTGGTACCAGAGAAGTGTGCATCCTACAAGCTTCAGCTGGTTGAGAAGCCCCCATGGACTTCATTTAGACCATACATAGTGGGTCTTAATTAATTGATGCACACCATGCATGTAGACTGCTCACCTCATCCATCTCCTTCTTTCGGCCACCTCTAGGGGTATCCTCTGGCCGGTGAGTTAGCCCCGGCTCCAGCTGGTACAAGCGATCCCTTGTAAATGCCACATAGGGAATGACCTCAAATTCTGATTTCTGTCGAATATTAAACGTTCGTACGATTTCTGGAGTAATAACCGGCACCCCTGAAGCGCTGATGGCCGACACGTCCTTACCGCCGACTACATGACCCCAATCATCCAATTGCGCCATTAGCTGCCTGTTCCTCCGCTCTAGGTCCTCCAAGGCCATCTGCTGCGCCTCCAAACGCTGGCGGAAGGCCCGCATGTTGTCACGAATTAGTTCCATCACAGCCTCGGGGCTTGCCGAGTCGAGCTCCTCGCTTGACAGGGTCTCGCGCAAGAGAGAGGATACTCGGGAAAGATACCCATTGGAGCAGTCTGAGAGTTGCTGTGTGGACGCACCGTCTCCTCGGGATGCAGCGTCGAGCGTAAGTGGTCCAAGGGTTTGGCTGTATACGGCGATGGCCCACACTGACAGGATAGCTAACAATATAGCAGCCAATGCAATGAGAAGGACCACAAGGAAACGTGCGTTCCCACTCCTGGACTGCCTGTTCCCACTCCTGGACTGCCTGCTGCTGATGCCAGTCATCGCGCCACCACGAGCAAAAGTGAACAGCCGCGCTGAAATACGCAATTACGTCATTTGCAATTGCACAACTTGGGTAAAATGGAGGTCGAAGGTTCTATTCGTGTTGTTGAAGAACCAGACGAAGGAACCCTTGATGAACCCGTTGTCGTCACCATTGTAAGATCTACCTGCATTCGAAGTTTATCACTGTGTCCTGTACTAATAGGTGACGTTATATTGATTTTTGATTTTTTTTTTTAGACGAGAGATCTTCGTGCCATTTGTACCAAGTTCGTCAACGTGCTCTTACCGGGGAGAAACAAGTCCCTGCTGCACGACTGTGAGCATCTTTAATCTCTTACCGCTTATACCGTAACTGAACGTGCCGGATCACAGCATGTGTGTGTGTGTTTGTTTCTCGCAGGGGACTTGTGGGGGCCACTTGTTCTGTGCATTCTGATGTCTGTGTGAGTCTTGGGTACATAGCTTGAGATCTGTGCTGTCTATGGTATAGGGGTTTGAATCCTTTCCCAGTTCTGCATTTTGATATAAGTAAATGACAGTCAAGTGGTACATGGGCTTCGTAGGCTTAACAGTGGTCTAATGTTACAGCTTATACCTGTACAGTGAATACTATGAATGACTGCTTCTTTGTGCCAAGTGTGTGTGTGTGTGTGTGGGTGTGTGGGTGTGGGTGTGGGTGTGGGTGTGGGTATGTTTGTGTGTGTCCATGCATGTGTGCATGTGCGTGTGTGTATGCAAGAAGACACAGAATATGATTCATGTATAGACGTAATGCAGAGAACCTGACTGCACACATATCCATACACGCACACAGGCACATGGACTTTAAACCTCGAAAGAAGGCCATTCACAGATAATGCCTTTCTGCTACTTTGTGGGAGATTGAACAAAATGACTAGGTTTGACTGGGTTGACCGATTCTGCTCTGTGGGAGTGTCGTCACACACTTGTGTCTGGCAATGTCCTGTCTGCTCTTGAATGATTTTGGCAGTTGTCACACATGTAGCTAACAGTTCCACATGCGTAGTGTTGAAGATGGTAGGCATTTGGCTCTGTCTTCCTCCGCTCGCTTGCTGGTGCATGCCTCTAGCCCTAGCTCTCTGCACTTTGATCTCCAGACACACAGAGCCAGCTGCTTTCTCCAACGCTAAGTTTTCGTAAGGCATTCCTGACTCGATCTCTCCATCTCATCCTAGGACCATGTGCAGGGCTGTGCTGCGTTAGCCATCCAAAAAGTAATGGTCTACTTCCATCCGTGCTAAATGAACATAACCAGTAAAGTCTCCAAGCTGATATCAATTCCATTCCAAGTTTCAGCAACTCTTCCATCGCAAACATCAGTTCAATGTGTACACCACTGAATTGCTCTGTCCTCTGCGTAGCTGTTGATATGCGCTTCCTGCTGTTCTCTCTCTGTTGATGGACAACGTCTCTGCCCCGTACAGAAGTACTCCTGCATCTTAGAAGAGTTATTTTGTGACTAGTGACAGGTTCATATCTGAAACACAGGTCTCTTTAGTGGTCCAAACACACTCGAGGGTTTGGATATTCAGTTTTCCACCTCCGTCTGTGCACTTCCACTTGCTTTAATGATTTTCCCCAGATAGTTTCAGAGCTTCAATGGTTCCTCCCCTGATGTAGACTATAAGTCAGTGTTTTCACAGTTTACATCTGCTACTAATGGTTTGGTTTTAGATACACTCACTGTTCTATTCTGATGTCACCTTTTCCAGTACCTGTGCTGCTCACTCCTGCTCTCTCTAGTGGTACCCATGGCTCAGCAGTATTCACAAACAGGAGCTCTGTTACTGCGGAAAAACATCTCTTCTGTGAGCTTCCTTGCTACGGTCTCAGCTTCTTGGTTGGGAATGGCATATGCCTCCATCCAGCGGGTGAAGTAATCCCCTGCAACCAACACATATTGGTTGCCATTTGGTGTCACCAGAAAAGGGCCCATGATATCAACAACTACCAACTGCATGGGATTGCCAACGCGGATACTGCTGAGTGGTGTCCTGCGCTTGGGGATAGGTGCTTTACGCCGGGCACAATCCTCACATGACTCACACCACAGCTTCACATCACTATGGAATACAGGCCAGTAAAACTGCGCTCGCACACAGGCCAGCACCTTTTCCTGCCCCAGATGGCCTGACATAGCCCCTCCATGTGCTTCCTTCAGTACCTGGTTGTGAAGGGAGTGGAGAACCACAAACTGAAGGTGCGAACCTGAGCCGTCTTCAGTCTCATAACATCGCTGCAACACCCCGCTCCATACAACCAACTGGTCCCACAGTTGGACAAGCCTGCGGTAGTAATGGGATTGACTCTTCACATCTTCAGCAGTTGGTTTGGATGCTTTCTCCTTGGGCTGCAGAACAGGACTGACTACTGGATCATCTAGTTGAGCTTGGCGTAGCTCATTGGCAGTGTAGCCAGTTGGCAGGCTGACCCTACCCACCATGTGTGGTTTGTCTGATTGTCCGCATTGGCTCCAAGTTCTTCTGGACAGGGCATCTGCATTCCCATGACGCTTTCCTGGCCGGTGCACAATGGTGAAATCATACTCTTGCAGCTGCTCAAGCCATCTGGCCAGCTGTCCCTGAGGTTCTTTGAAATTCTGGAGCCATGAGATGGACTGATGATCCGTGCGCAATGAGAACTGTCTGCCCAAAAGATACTGCCGGAAGTGGTCTGTGAAGAACACAGCAGCCAGCATCTCCCGATGGGTGACACAATAGTTGCGTTCTGGTTTGCTGAGGACCTGACTGGCATAGGCAATGACCTTTTTCCCACCATCGGCCGCAACCTGGGACAGCACAGCCCCAATGCCGTAGTCACTGGCATCTGTGTCCAAAATGAAGGTGTGACTAAAGTCTGGGAATGCCAGGATGGGGGTAGTGGTAAGTCTTTCTTTGAGCTCCTCGAATGCCCATTGGCACCCCTCACTCCATGCAAATGGGACAGACTTCTCCGTGAGGCGGTGGAGTGGTTGTGCAATGGTCGCAAAATCTGGGACAAAATGGTGGTAATAACTGGCCAACCCCAGAAATTGCTGAACTGCAAGCTTGTCTTGGGGTATTGGCCAATCCCTTACCCTATCTGTCTTGGAGGGGTCTACCGCCACACCTTGTGCTGAAACCAAATGCCCCAGATACTGCACTTCGGATTGACAAAGGTGACATTTGGTGGGCTTCAGCTTCAGACCAGATTGTTCAAGGCATTCCAGCACCAGACATAGTGCTGTCAAATGTTCCTCGAAACTTCTGCCAACGATGATGATGTCATCTAGGCAAACCAGGCAACCATCCCACTGCAAGCCTGCTAGCACCATGTCCATTAGTCGCTGGAAGTTGGCGGGGGCATTACACAATCCAAAGGAACTGGTAGGGCCCTTCAGACGTACAGAAGGCTGTCTTCTCCTGGTCACACTCCTCTATCTCAACCTGCCAGTAACCACTGATCAGATCCAGGGTGCTGAACCACTTTGCTTCCGACAAGGTGTCAAGGGTCTCGTCAATGCGTGGCAGGGGGTAGTATCTTTGGTGGTCAGAGCATTCACCTGCCTATAGTCCACACAAAAGCGAACACTTCCACCTCTCTTCCGGACCAGAACGACCGGAGAAGACCACGGGCTCTTTGATGGTGGTACAACCCTCCGCTCCAGCATGTCCATCAGTGCCTGGCGTGCTTCATCCCTGAGACCTACTGGCAACCTGTGAGGTGCTTGGCAGACAGGGGCACTGTTTGGCGTGTGAATTCGATGTCGTACCCGATTCGTTCTTCCACAATCCCCAGGGCCTGCCGCAAAGGCGCACCGGTGCTGTTGCAGGACAACAAACAACTGCCCCTGCTGGACCTTGTCTAGGGAGACATGTTGTTTGTCAGTGTGCAGGCTCTGTAGAGTCTTTCGTGATGGTAGCTGCAACGTCTTCCAGCCCAGATCTACGACACAGTTTTCCGTTCTGAGAAAGTCAATTTCCAAGATGATGTCAGCAGTAATGTCGTCCACCACAGTTACTGGGACTGAAAAGTTCTTGCCACCTAGCACTACTGCAATTGTGGTGCAGGCTGTGGGATGTGGCTCCAATAGCCAGTGCGCACGAGGGTCAACACAGATCGAGTATCAATGAGCACCTGAGCTTTATTGCCTCCTACTCGGCCCTCCACATAGTACGAACTCAATGGACTGACCACCAGAACTTCCTGGCTGTGGTCGGCCTGGCTGACCTCTGTTTGGCCCTTCAATGTATGGCCATCTACATGAAGGGCATCCCGTGCCTTGGGTGGGTTGGCCTTGACATAGCCCTCCGTTGTGTGGCCACTTACGCTGGGGGCTTGTGGTTTCCCTCCTTCTTGGGTGCAGCACATCCACGGCGGAAGTGGCCTGTCTGCCCACAGTTGTAGCACACCACGGCCCCTGAACTTCTGGTAGCTGTGCTTCCCTTACTGCGGCCCACACGCCACCCGTACCCCAGGTCTTCACTGCTCTCACCGGGGGACTCCAACCGGTCCATCCTCTGGACCAGCTGGGACATCATCTCCATCATTGCATCTTGCTCGGTCTTTACTGCAGGGACAATACTCTCCTGAGGGTCCAGATCTGCCTGTGCCACCTGTGCAACCTTGCCCAGTCCCCCCCCCCCACTGAAACCAAGTATGCACACGAAGCCACAGGACCTTGTCCTCGTCCTTCCATTTGTTCAGGGCAGCGACACTCTCGAAGTGATCGATCCAGTCCGTGAAAATCCCTTCGCCATTGTAGGCCTCTGGTGCAATGACTGGTTTGCTTATCCTGCCGACTACAGAACGACACTTCAAATGAACAGAGCACACCTCAATTCAGTCAGCAACATCACAACACGAGGGCAACACTGCGCATGCGTACAGATGAAGTAAGACTACAAGAATAGGTACAATGAATAAGCAGCACTATCTAGTTATGCAATACACAGTACAATACTCTAGCTAGTGAGGAGTACAGTCCACAAAAGATGGATGCAAGTCAAGTACTAGCACACCCTTGCACATACAGTACCAAATAGACAATAATAGTGCTACAGTGTCACCGCACTACACCTTCATGAAGCGACTTCACAATTCTCAATATCCTGGGTGGTATGCCACACGTCTCCAACACCTGCTACAAAGCGTCTCTAGGTACAGAGTCATATACGTATATGCCTTCCGCAAATCCACAAAGAGGGCGAACAAGAAATCCTGATGTTCTTGTGTCTTCTCCAGCAGTTGCCGTGCCACAAAAATCATGCCACAACGTCCTCTCACCTTTCTGAGGCCACTCTGGGACTTTCGCAACACACATTCCACAATCACCTGCAGTCTCTCCTGGATGATGCACATGCACACACACACACATTTTTCATGGTTTAATGGTAACGTGGTGCACACATGTGCACACACACACACACACCTTGCAAGCTACCCACAGTGTGTACTGTGATAGCAGGGCCCCAGGGAGTACCTTTGGCAGTGTATGGGTCTTTGGTAGGGAATGGGTCATTACACTTTAGTCTTGTCGAGTGTCTCACACATTGTACAACACTTACACTCGTTCCACATGTTGTGCTATCATGTTCAGGCTTCTCCAGTATGGCAGCAGTAATGCCACTGGCGAAGGTGGGATTCGGTTTGTTGAAGCCTTTGTGATTCTGTGGAGTGGAGCAGGCATTGTCACCCTGAACACTCAGCTGTTGAAGGGAAAAGTGTGAGTATCAAGTAATGTCCTGTCAGAGTGCATGTGTACGTACGTAGCTGCTCCTACATTTCATGTGTGTTGTAATGACACTAATTCGAGAATGTTTATACATGTGTCTGTGACAATCATGCAACGTACACACTGTGCATGAGTGAATAATAGGAAGCTGATAAGGTGGAAGTGGAAACTATCTCGTGGACATCCTTGTATCTCTAGTATCATTATTATCATTATTACTTTCATTCCTTTCCTCACCTCACCTCCTGTCACCAATTCCCCCCATTCCTGTGTATAAAACCTCCTGCCGGTTTTGTACATTATCTTATCTGAATCAAGTGACCTCGACATCGTCCTGTGAATTCTTGGCTATTGGAGTTTCCAATCGTTATAATGCATCAACCTAGCCACAGAGAAGCCTTCTGAAAACAGACTTCAATCCAAATCTAAACTTTGGTTTAAGCTTTGAGCTGACTGAGTGACTGCATCGAATGAAGGCTGTGTGCCATACAGATGCAGCAAATCCCTCTCAAAGCCTATAGTCTGATAGGGCTCTGTCACTTTTTGATTGCGAGGAAGATGTCGACCGGAGGAACCAGTTGCAGAACAGGATGCTGTTGCCACACACAGACCTACGTAACATCTGCTTGCATTGATGGTACAAAAGAAGAGCTGGTCAGCTGTCACTAGGTAATTAGAGACCTAACAGCAAGACTGATGCACAGAATGACACCGTCCCTTCACTTCTTCTGAAGCTTATAAATAACGCTGCACCTGATAACATGTACACAGCACAATTATGAGCGACTATCAACTGTACACCAACATGGCAGACGGGGTGATTTTCAACTGATTGCACGTCACACGCAATGTTCTATTGTATGGATATGATAACTCAGCTTCTCTAGGCTATCTAGCTCTCTTTAGTTTAGCCTCTGAATCGACAAAGAGCTTATTAGGCTTTTACTCCCTTGAGCAAGCCCAGGCTTGTTCCTGGTTGCTAAATGCTTGTAGGAGTACTCGCAGAGAATGGCTCCTTCTAGCACAGGCATAGCTATACAATCCAGTTGCAACCCAAACATTTTGTACCACTTCCTGCATGTGTGGTAGATGAGCTTATTGGCCCTTGGCTTCTGCAGTAACCACTTCAGCTTTACTTCAGTTTCCTGGAATGCAGGGGCAGTACCAGCTTTAATGTGGTTTCACTGATCCATGAAGGGCATGGCACGCTCCACTGTCCATATCCATGTCTAGAACCTTTTTCTTGAGTCACTGTAACCTTCACTGGTGATGACAGTGCTTGCTGAACTCGCAAATCTATGGTTCCCTCACCCAGCATTCGCTCACTATATGACCAAAAACTCAATGATTCCAAGGTACACACAGATCATGTGACATGTACACATGCACTGCAGTATACAACACTACATCTTTATATGATGTACAAGTCATCTCTGTCAGATTACTCTTGAGGCTAACAGCTCATCCATCTCCTCCCACTTCATCATTTCTTGGCGTGAGGTGGAGATTTGGTATGGCCAATCACTAAACTTCCCTTCAATATCGGCCTAGAGAATCATCTGTACAGCACAGCATGGCATGAATGGTGTCCAATAGGAAGCAAAATAGACAGCAACGATATTTTATGCATATACATGCTTGTTCATAAGCATTAAATAGATTAGTCGTCTCTCTGTGACAATGTGTAGTTTATGTCTGTTTGTGCAGGTCATTCTTCCAGTGTGTCTGCACCCTGGGCTACTGCCTCACACCTCTCTGTATAGCCCTCATTATCATGAAGTTCCTACCCAGTGATTTGGGATCAAGAATGGTAACGAATAGTGTACGACTGATCTTCTGTGGAACAGCTTTGGGATGGTCTATTTGGGGTGAGCGTCTTGTGCTTTCTTCAGTCTCCTGCTGTTATTGTAAAGCTGTGAGCCCAGCATTGCAAGCGACTATATGTTTTACTTACCACACCAGCCATCCAGTGCTCAGGCATAAGCGGGTTTGGCTGCCTACAAATGGTGTAGCTAGATGGCTTTAGATTCTTGAGTTAGAGAAGGAGAGAACACCGTGCTAATCAATTAAGCCCTGTTTCCTATGTTACAAGCTGTACGTGGCAACATGCTGTTATTATTTCCTCCATCTCATTCTCTCCCTGTCTACTCAGCTGTTCTTGGATTCCTGAAGGACTACCTACCCAGTGACCGAAAAGGACTGGCAGTTTATCCCATATTTCTGTTCTATTGTGCAGTCACTGCTCTCATTTTAGCTACAGTTTCACAAAGCTAATCATGTTATGAGGTGTGTTCTATGCAGCTCTAACAGTTATCATTCTTACCTAATGTGTATGAGTAGAAACATGTAATGCGCACATGCACGAGGCAAGGCCAGAGTTGTACATACCTGTGTATAGCTATAGGCTACACCTGCACAGTTAATCTATGATGTAATTTTATTAAAATGCACAATGTGTAACTGCACATTAGGGTGTAAAGCAATCACATGTAGCACTGAAAGAAGTACAAGGGGCAGGAACACAGCAAAGACTCCTGTCACAAGCAGGCAAGGAATTGCAGTGGTGTGGAGCACTGCACCTTCCTGGTCTCTGTGCAGGTTGGTGCTCCTAAGTCACTATGGCTTGATGTGATCACGGAAACTTTTAATGCATGCAATTGCACAATACCAGTATCAGACATCACTCATCATTGTAAGTAGTGCATCATGTGAGATACAGGTAAGCTGAATACGCTGGGTACATGTTGAGCAAAAATCATATATCAATCAAACTGAGTAACTAGTTGCCAATGGGCGTATACGCCAGCTTTCAAGTGGGATAACGTAGCAACTGTAGGAATATGATCAGGACGTTTCGGCTGCGAAGGCCTTCGTCAGCTGAATGACTGAAGAATACAGTGGGAAGCATGCATGTTTAAATAGGGTGTGGGATTGTGACATGGATCCCACTTGAACTACCACCATCCCACCCACACTTCATGTCACCATCCCACACCCCCACTTTGATCCACTTTCACACCTCTTTCATGTCACAATCCCACACCCTATTTAAACATGCATGCTTCCCACTGTATTCTTCAGTCATTCAGCTGACGAAGGCCTTCGCGGCCGAAACGTCCTGATCATATTCCTACAGTTGCTACGTTATCCCACTTGAAAGCTGGCATATACGCCCATTGGCATTTCCTACACGTAGCCATGAGTCTCTACAATATCATTGAGTATAACTAGTTGATGTCAGGCTAAATACCACTCTCTGTTGGGATACTACATAGCTATATACATACTGGTGAATAACTGACATGCATAGAGTCAATGTAAAGCTCAATTAATGTACAGAAGGCAAAATGTTACAGTGTAGGCTGAATAATATCAGGCTGCATGCAGATGGGGTGCCCTGCAGGAATGGGACATGACACACACACGCCACTGACAGGCACTGCACCACACTACCTCTTGTTGGGCAACAATGCAAATAGACAGTGACAGATTAACCATGTACTGATTACAAAACATGTAAACTGTGACATTAAATGTGTGAAATGCCATTACATTTCAGACAGCCTCACTTAGTCCTGTGAGGTGTACTGTACATCATGCAGGTACGTCCTCAACTAATGCAACGGGCATCCCAACCGTAACATGCTTTGACTCACATGACAATATCCTGCCCAAACAATTAGTTGTGGCTTTGGGTTTGATCATCTTACTTCCTCATCAAGTTCAGGGGCTGGGAACGGTTCATCTTGTAAACCAATTGCAAGTCTCAACGTTCCGAGTGTTTCATTCTTTGCTGCTCCTTTCAAGATGGCAAAGACAACATTGGTCCATGTCAGCACTGGCTGATTAGACATACTGTGTGTAACTGGGCTGAATTATCATTTTCTTCAGAGACTTGCTGTCTCTCGTGGCTGCATCCGCCAACTGCAGTGACACATCCTACAAACACCACAATGCAAAAGGATACTTAACTTAATTCAAGTGAACTTTGCAGCACTTCATCAAAAAACTCTGACTGTGCTCTCAATGTCTGTGCGTTTACAATGAAGTGTTATCTTCATACAAATTGTACATGCAGTGAGAGAACAGAGCAATTACTAGGACACCGATAAGCCACACCTTTTCTAGTGAAGAGTCACACTCAATGCGAAAGTCCTCCAGCGACTTACTACAGTGTAGGCCTCTACAAAAGGCAGCAATCTTATTGGGGGACAGCCCACGGCACCTTAACCTTGTCATCTTCAGCTTTGTCACTCGACTATCCTTTAAGTGTTTGGCAAGTGTTTCCACTGCATCATCAATAGCATCTGTAGAGGACACATGGGACAAAGGTCAGCAACAGGTTGTCTGCGGTTATGTATGCCTCACTATCCTACACAGTATACAGTAACATGCACATGCTAATAAAGTAACATGGTAATATGCCTCACACACTTGTATACCAAATGAACAGTTCTTTGGGACCTCTCCTCCAATGACACACACTGGAGCACTGCCTTGAGGAGGGCTGCAGTACAGGAGGGAGCTGTTTCTCCTTCTGTGGGTCTCTGCAGTGGTGGGCAGAAACAGGATGACGTGAGACAGCAGGTCCGTCACAGTGACATACAAAGTCAGGCCTGTCAAAATGACTTGAGTCAAGCCTGTCACACAATGACAAGTGTGGTGCGTACGGGGCTGAAACACAAGGTCACAACATGCACTCCAAAGGCCAATACAGTATTGATGATACTAAGGTACTCCTTCACCTCTCCATCTCCAAACCCACAGATCTGAACTTCCCTGTCAACACGGTGGTAAAGGCACTCAGCAGAGACAGGGCGAGTGGTCAACACAAAGGATGACTATGGAGCAACACGACCAGCCATGATCTCACTAATAATCCATTTCTGCCTTCTTTCTACTGACAACCCGCTATAGCCGTCAAAGACAGAAAGAAAATCAGCTCCTTGGTTTGAGATGTATTGAACAACGTCTTCAACGACAGACTCATCACCGACTGATGTGTAAACGAGTTCCTCCAGGCTCAGCTTCCGGTCCTCAGGGAGGCTCCCCTCAGGGCGACTTTGATGTCTAGTTCATAGTGCAGAACAGACAACTGACCACTCATGGCATATCCGTTGTACTGGAGCGGTCTTTCTTCTCAAGGATGTTGTGTCTAGGAATTTGCAGATGTTAAACATAGTGGTGCTTAAGTATTTCACCTACTGCTACAAAATGAAATGATTAAATGCTTGATGCAGGAAGCGAGGCACACTTTTGTCCTATCATCGTATTGACTGTTCGTTGCAGCTATATTGTAACTAGCAACTGCTCTCAATGGGCTTCTCTGCTACGGCAATACTTTGTTAGTCCTCCTTCTACGGTGCCCCTGCAGAACCCCTGCGACGTTGCTCCAGCAGCTGTGCTTCAACAACAGTGCGTTGATGGAACCACTGTTGGCTAGATTCTCAGGGGGATAGCTATGTAGCAAGAGCAAGCTGTCTGGCAGTTTGGCTTGGTCAGACCACTGCACAATTTCCAGAAGCTGGTCGATCAGTGTTTACACACAGACTTATGGAGTCTAGCTAGCTACCAACACACCTTGAGTTATATATAGCACAGGCTGTGTGCATGAAGTGGTCACAGTCAGTTGTATATATATATATATATACAGATCCTGCCACCCAGGCTGCATGGTACATCCCACCCAGCAGTTGAGGATGCGCTACAGGAGTGGAGAATGGGTCATAGTCATCAGCCACCAGCCTCCCCGGAAAACGTACACCAAAGGTCCTGGGACCAGCCTTGTGTCCAAGCTGCCCTTGATGGGCTCCTTGATGCGACCACTGACCAGAAGGACTGTGCAAGGCTCCTGGCAGCCTCAACAACAGTCAGTCGGCCTGCCTGCAGAGTTCGTTCTGTGAATGATTGATGTGGTAGAGGCTCATGCTGAGTGTCGAACAAACTTTTGTACGTAGTTATGTGTATAGTGAGCCAACATGTATCAAAGATGAACAAATAATGCTGAGATAGTACGACCCTCTAAGGACTTCAGATATAAGTCAAAGCGAACTATACAAGTCTTGGTTATTCTCCAGTACGACTGGCAAACACACTCCATGCATATGTGCTCAAAATACATCTCGCACCATATATTACACTGCCATGTACGTTTGCTACATGGTTGATCAAATACTAGCCACCTTCAGCTGGATTGTTCAAATAGCCACTGGCCAGAGCAAATTGTTTTAAGAAGGTTTCCTGGATTTTGTGGTATGCGAGCATGTGATGTGCTGCTGCAAGTTGACACCATTGAATTTCTGGAAATCTGGTAGCATGACACAGATACGTACCATATCCATAGTCGTATGAAATTTCTATAGCCTCCATAATCATTCAATAAAGAAAAAAAACTAACATGTACCTTTGGAAATACACACACACAAATAGAAATATGTGCTGTAGAAAAAGTTCATAATACAAGACAGTTCAGTGCACAAACCTATTCTCATTACGCGAGTTGGAGGAGAGCAAATGTAATCATTAAGTCTGTGTCATTGTGTGTGCCATGATGCATCTACAGAACACTACTGTGTAAGCAGGTTAGTGATTCGCAGAGTGTGGTCCATGGAGGCAGTGACGCAAGTATTAAGAGCTCTACCACTAGACCAGTCCACAGAGGTCAGATTTGCAGAGTGACCTGAGAACTTCAGTATCGGTAACATCTTCTTTGGCTGAGTTAGCTGAGAGAATGCAAGAAAGAGTTGGGTACACAAAACGGCACAAAAGATCTCACTTCCACATTTAGCCTTTGTATAATGAATAAAACATATACGCACTGCATACATACACTACATATACACATACTACGTACATATACAGGTGTCCTTCTGCATTCCTATGTGCACTAAGTGTACACACCAGGACCATCTCTACTATAGCACGCAAAGAAACAAAGGTCACACCTGCCATAATCATGCATGATCACTCACAGTGCTGGTCTAGACAATTGTCGTGAACTCTAACACCAACTACGTACGTACATGCAGATGTCAGTAGGTGTGAACAATGAGAGAAATAGTATCATACACACACAAGTGAAGCTTGAAATTACCACTGATGGTGGTATTAAATGACCATCGGCATGTCTGCAAAATGGACTGTGAATTGGAATACCACATCCAATACATGTACATACTGTATGTGTGGCTAAACATTGTAAAAGGAGCAGCTCATTGCCTTTGTTTCACACAGTCTGAGTACACCCACCGAGCCACCACTCACCTCCACCCACCCACCTCCACCCACCTGCCTACATACATACACCCAATCCTCCACCTCCACCCCAGGCATACTAGGCTACCATGGTCCACTTGCTGACGTGCATTCTTTGGCATGTGCAAATGCCAAAACATCTGAGATGCTCTTTGCCTGCAATAAGGCTGACATTGGCTGGCATGTACTGTATAACTGGTTATTTTTTGGTAGACTTACCAACGAGCATCTTGCAGGTGGCTTGCATAGCCATTGACAGTGCAATGAAACATTCATATGAGTATTTCCTATGCAAGGCACTGATACACCCACACTTATGTTACGTAACACATGATGTACCATAACTGTGGCTACAAACAGATCAATCAAACATGAGAGGACAATTGCACATGGGGTCACTGTAGAGCAGGCAACGTAGCATAATCAATCAAAATCAGGACGTTTCGGCAGTGTAGACCGTTAGCTGAAAGCAATTTATAAGTGACTCCTTTTGCGATAATCATGTAGCAATCAGCCTCTACAACATTGCGAGAGGACAATGTCTATCTGACGGGATTTGATGTCTGCTTCCCTCACAATACCAGTGTTGTGGTCACCATATTATAGTATATTACATATAATACAACTTCTTATACTACCATCCTAAGCCTGTATATGATGGTCCAGCTTAGATGGCTCCAGCAGACCTTCAAGAAAGCCATCCAAAGAGTGGTTGGTACTAATGATATGCGAGAGCAGCTCTCTCACTTCCTTTCCACTATACCAGTGTACTCTTATTCCTGCAAAGCTACAGGCGAGACAATTAAAAACTCATCTCAAGATCGTATACCATTAACAGTTATGTTTCCCGACTGAAAAGGTCCCATTCTCAACATTGGCAAGATGTGCTAGGCATGGCATGGCAGATGTAGGTGGTTGTACGCGTTAATCTGGCAGTGGCACCCCTAGGCACTGCATTAAAAAGCTCCAGGCTCCAACACAGACACTGACATACAAAAGCATATGCATCCCATAACCCACTGTATATAAGTAGGCGTCTTCTTTCCCCCGCATCAGCACATGCCGTCCATCAAAGTCAAGAGCAAATGCTCCACTTAGCGGCATACTGCTGTCCTGGTACAATGGATCCTCAATGACAATGCTCCTCAGTTTCTCCCCTGACTTGAGAGTATTCCACTCAACAAACTGGTCCAAGAAATGCAAGTACAACAACACTAACAAAATGACATCCTTCCCTCCCAACTACTGACCTAACCACACAAACACGGGTTGTTACTTGTATTAATACATTGAATTGCATGTACGTATGCATGTGAACACAAAGTGCCCAACAAGCAGTGCCGGAGTCAGCACAGTACATTTGACGGCTCAGTGACTTACAATTCTATCCTCGCCAACACTGAATATGCTGGTCTCATCCACACTGTACTGAACCTGTAGCACCTGCCCTAGGTGAGCTTGCCACCCTTGCAACAGCTCATTGCAATGTACATCTGCATACACACAATACCAAAAGGAATTCAGCATGAAAACTACGTACATCTTCAAAGACACACACATAGATACTGTAATGCATTTGTCTGATCAAAGGGACATGTGTTCACTTCATCCCTAAGTCATTTGTCCTGGGCTCATATTTAGCTTAATTACAATAAATATTGCATCACACAAATGAAATTACTCTATACTAGATTTTGCAGTCTACTGCTATACTTTTGGTAGCATTTTCCTACTTTATCAAATCTGTTTCTCTTCCAGACCTCCGAAGCCTCCAGTCTATACCACTATCACCTGCTGTAGTACCGCGTATCAAGGACTCGAGAGATGAACTGTGTTGATCCAGTCCCAATCTCTTTTAGAGACTCGAACTCCAGATTAGCATACCTTGCATGCTGCTATTTGAGCTTGGTCTTTTTGTGGAACAAAATTTAATGTGATACACAAAATATACACAAGAATTATTTACGTATACAACCAGTTGAGTAGTGAAACTGCACTGTTTGCAATGGTTGGCCTTTAAAGTCGCTGCAATCAGTGCTACGATGTGACTATGCATGGAAAGATGGTCTAAAGTGTACACTAAGCAAGTTCAGCGGAGGAAACACATCAGTATGCATACCAAACAGTCGAAGTAGCCCATCGGAGCATCCTGCAACAATAAGGTTCCCATTGTGGTTGAAGGAGATGCTGTTCACTGCAGCTGGCACCTCAGCAACCATCTGTGGAGAGAGCATAAGGTCACATTGTTAGATGGCACTTGGTATATGTATGGGCAACATTAGTGCATCAACACAGATATACGTATACCTTCTTTGATTTAGTGTACAGGTCCCATACTGACAAAGCTCCCCACACTTTGAAGTGCATTTCTGCACTCCTTGAGGAAGGCAAGTTCGGAGACGTAAGGCCTGAAGTCACTCTAAGTTTGTCTGTGGCCGCAGAACACGCAAAATAGCCAGATACAGGATGGCATGCTAAGGAAATTATCCTGCAGGTAACAGAGAACACAAGATACAGTCCTTAGGCAAACATATGCAAGTACGTATGTAAGCATTTAGTCTCATACCCAGCCCCAACTTCCGCCAACATGGCCGCGCCTTATAAAATGACGGCCGGAAGTGGGGATGGGTACAAGACTAGTAAGCATTAGGCACTCTTATATAGGGGTTTAACCAACCGTGGGAAATCTTGACCACAGGAAATATCAGAAGTTACTTTTTGACTGGTCACATTGTACACTTTCACTTTTCCGTCTGCCAAGCCCAGCAAGATCTGTTTATGGCAGAAAAAACATTAGTTCATTTACAGATGCATTGAAGTGAGATTACATTCCTGCACTCACCATGTTCTCTTGTGAGGTTACCCACTCTAAGGACAAAACAGCTGACCTAGTCTGTGTGGCAGCCACAGTACCATAGGGAGACTGCGAGTTCCAGATCCTGACATAACACAGAAGAGGGACAGAAGCTGAAAGGACGAGTCACAAGTACCACTTCAACCATGCCTAAGTTGTCTTGCAACCTGTTTCCTTACTTAACAACTTGACTTGTATCCACAGAAGCAATAAAAGCTCCATTGGGAGAGAACTTGCAGTGCACAACTGGACAAGAGTGGCCTTTATAGACAGACTGGAGAGTGAAGCAAAAGAGGCATTGTAAATGTGTGTGCAGGTTTTTAATTTAGAATACTCTTATGATTTGTATACAAACCTGTGACATAACAAAAAAAGGAGCCTTCTTGCCTGGCTCTGAGGGATAGACCTTAACATTCTTTGCTCCTTCACGGACAACTTTTGCTAAAATGTACATCAACACCAGAGGCATTAAACACTATTCACATGGCATCGCTTGCAGACAAAGCTCACTGGGTGGTCCAGAAGGAGATGCTTCTTCAGAGACTTGCTGGGGGCTCGGTCGTTCATTAGGAGACTGAGGGAGATCACAGCTGTTGGTAGGATTGGCTTTCTTCTTTGGCTTGTCTGAACTGCCCAAGGAATAAGCTCTCCTAGGATGAAACTCGCCCATTTTTGATAGTACAACAGGTGTTGTTGTGGGTTCCTTTCCTTTAGGGTCAGCAGGGCTCTGGATTTCTGGTGTCTTTGGTCCAAGCCTGCAGGGAATGAAGACTCATGTTCACTGCTTGGCTTACTTCACACCTAAACAGAGCACCCACTTGGATGGTCTCCTTGTTGCATTGGTACTGGCTGAATCTGCTGACACTGCAGTCAGTGTCTGCATGAATCGAACTTCTAGCTGTTGGTTCCGGTTTTCAGCAGCTGTCAAGTCATGTTTAGCCCTGTCTAGTTGCTCATGTAGCATGCGGTTCTCCGTGGTAAGGTACTGTATACGTGCGTGCTCAGACTCAAAGTTGAGAAGAGCTGGTTTTGGTGAACAGGAGTTAAGAAATATACACAACACACACAAAAGGGTTAGCAATAGTATCAGAACAGGCAATACTTAAGACATGGTATACACTTGTGTCTATAGGCTGTTATGTACATTAAACAGACAACAGATGTACAGCTTGTAGAAAGGATATGAAGGTATGTGAAGACGGTGTCAAAGAAATTTCTCAATGACGTCCGAAACGTCACAATCCATTCTCTTGTAAGGTACACTCCAAAGACAGGGTGGGCCTCCAATGAACTCGTAAAAGGAAACACTACAGACACAAAAGACGTAGAGTAGGAAGTACTCCATGAGTTGGAAACCTGGCTGCTGCTAATGAGATGTATAACTGTATGTTACTACCATGGGATAGCACAGATGTACATCTGTACACTTATTCTAGCCAGAGACTAAATTTTGCTAAAATTATTCAAATTAATTGGCAATTTGCAAAAGTCATTACTTGTACCTGGAGGGTAAATGGGCTAACTCAGTGAAAACTCTCTTTTGCTGTTGCACAATTCCAACAGTTGATAAGCGACAAACATCCAACTTAGGTATCAGATACTAGCATCTATGTCCACCTCACACACCAATACTAAACTAAATTGCGGTTACATTTCCTGAGATATTCATAGAGTTCTGACGATCGGTCAAAATATACTGGGTGGGATAACTCCATGAATGTCAGAAATAGCGACTTTGCGACTGTCCGTGTGAACTACATAGAGACGTCAAGAGTACAGTGTCTAGCAAACACGCTGTTTCTAACTTTGGAGCAAAGTTTTAGTAGAATGAAGAGTTTGACATGTGTAGATCTACATCTAGTGATGGGAGTATGGAAAAGGAAGTGGAGGCAAGGATTGGTAGTGCAACACAAGTTATCGGAGGTTTGAGTGAAATAGTACTGAGGAGGAAGGAACTGAGCAGGAACACCAAACTAAAGGTAATGAATGCCACAATGATGCCCACATTATTGTATGGATGTGAGACGTGGAGCCTGTCAAAGAAGCAGCAATCAAGAATACAGGCAACACAAATGAATGTTCTGAGGCGGATTGAAGGGTTGAGCAGATTAGATAGGGTAAGGAATGTGGACATTAGGGAGAAGCTACGGCAGGAAGGCGTGTTAGATATGGTGAAGAGCAGACAGGAGAGGTGGAGGGTCAGAATGGAGGAGATGAGTGGGGAGAGGACAACTAGGAAGATTTTTGAAGGAGAGATTGGAGGGAAAAGGCCCAGAGGAAGACCGAGATTGAGATGGACTGACAATTTTAAATAATCATATATACATTGTACTCATAATCAGTAACTTTATGTGGTCACTACAGAACTTCCTTTTGGCTCCTATTACATATATATGTATTTAGGGATGACCTCCAGTATTTGGAGAAACATCCATGTGGATGAATGAATGAAGATCTACATCTATGCTAACAGTGTAGTTTTTGAACAAACATTTTGCATTCCCACAGGAAGCTACTTCTGTACTGGCCAAGTTATAGCTTTCGGAAGTCAAATTTATGGAGTTACCCCATTTGACCTTACTCAGAAACTCCTTCAAGGGCTAGGTCAAAGTTGAGGTTTCAAGGAGCACAGGAACTAGCATACCTTCTGTGATCTTGGCAATAATAAAATGCAACGCTTGATGTAGAATATAGCAGAGGGGCACAAGCCTGGACATATAATTATCCTTCTATTCACTGATGAATGTGGCTGTATAGTCACCCAAACGTATGAATTATTGTGAAACGTTGGCTAGTGAGTATCAAAGTATCATGAATTATCCTTCCAGTTTGTGACTGAACGCTCACTGGATGCTGGAGAATCCTTTCTATGAACTATAAGACATGCTGTACAATAAACGAACTACTTAGATTTGCCCACATGCCATTGTAGAAGTCGTCTTCTTGTAGATATGTACATGCTCATTTTGCAGGCTTTATAGGATGATTATAGCTGTCCGACAGCAGTACGTCAGGTCAATCCCCATTCACACCCTAGTCCTCATCCCACATTGGTTGTCCATGTAGCTAGCTGGCTATGACTAACCCAGCCATTCCTTCCACTCTTTACGTTTGAACAAGAACTGCGAGTTCTTGCTAAAGAAGGCATGGATCACATCATTCTTCCCCTGGAACTTGGCCTGGACAAGGAACAGCCGCAGAAGGCTGGTCTCCAGCCTGTAGACGGTATCCTTTAAGCTACTTGGCAACCGGCTAAACAGCCTTTCGGACAGCAAATTCCAAAATCCTTGCAGGGCCGTAAGATCGTACTGGTGTATGCAGATGAACAGTTGTCCCACTACTTGGCTTGCCTGAGCAAAAATATAGTAACGTGGGCATAGTGTGACAGTGTGGACGGCTAAGCAAAGATTCTGCACGGGCAAGACAGTGGAATACGATAGGTGTAAGGGGCATTACCTCGTAACCCTTGTCCTTTACATTCCTTTTGTCCTCTTCAAAGCTTTTTAGAGTATCAGTGAATCCTCTGAACAAGAGGTACTCCTTGATCGCTTCATCCAAAGCAATCGTAGCTGTCGCCATTTGTCAAATGAAAAATGGCGGAACAAGAAGGGAGCGATCGGTGGAAGCAAGTGTGTGTGTGTGTGTGTGTGTGTGTGCGTGCGTGTGTGTGTGTGTGTGTGCGTGCGTATGTGTGTGTGTGTGTGCGAGTATGTGTGTGTGTGTGTGTGTGTGTGTGTGTGTGTACGTCTTGCCTATAACCCCGAGTCGTTAGTATATAAAACCATCACGTTAGTTTTATCTGCTGAATGTATGTGCATAAGAAGTGCATTACAACTCATTAGTACCCCTAGTTGTCACACTGACAAACACCATCAGGAAAGCGATTGCTGATAGGAGCTTCTTGTTGTTATGCAGTGGCATCACCGTATTCACGTGGTGGTATTCTCTGCTGGATGTAGTGTAGCTTGTCATCACTTACAGAGGAAAGGATTCTACTACAGTAGCTACTGGCTTGTTTCGCTAGCTGCCGTGTTGCATATTGCAAGATTTATTGCTACGTAGCTTAGAGTCTATGTTTACTGATAACTTCCTAACAGCGATTTTAATTACCGGTGTGTTCTTGCATGAATCTTCTATTTGTGCTATACCTCTTGCTGTGGTGTACAATTGGACTTCACAGTGATGTCTGAGCCTTCTGTAGCATTTCTATGTATGTTATGTGAGTGCATGTGGCACATTACAACACTGCTGCTCTGTTCGCTTCCATTGTGAAGTGCAAGATGGTTTTCTCTGGCTGTCCACTCTAGCCAATAGCAATCTCAAAAGGTTCTTGACAGATAGAATGTTCTCAGCTCATGTTAGTATTGATGGTACTATTTAGCATTTTCCTGGAACGTGTTGAAGAGTAGTTAGATGTTGAGGGAAGTGGTATGTACTCGAAGTGATGTTTCTCTTAAAGTGTGTGTGTTCTTGTGTGTACCGGTACTTTCATAGTCAATTCAGTCTTGTGCAAGGACTCAACTTGAAACCTTCTTGTCTTCACCGCAAAACTTACCATTTTTCAGAGACAAAAGCATTCAAGAGTAAGTAATACGAGCAGTGAGCTGATCACAGGCAGACTACATGGGTAACGTGCCTTTCGTCTGCACTTTCATTTAGGATTTGTGAACCTGATGTAGTGGTAGACGCTCTTTTGGCATGTGATGTATGTGATCCATGGATGGACCTGTCTGTCGAACGCCACCACACTACTGGGGAGATACTGGAAATAAGTGAGGTAAAGTTTTTATATACTAAAGCTACTGCTGTGTGAGATTAAATGCCCAATTAACTAACTTAGTTGACAGGGCACTCTTGAAAATGGTTTTTGCATGTCTAGTGTCTGCTGTGTCACAGCAGATGCTTTTTGGTTAGCCATACGTAAACAAAGCACTAAAATTTTTCATGACCTAAAATGCATCTAGTTCAGTAAACTGCAACTAACCATGTTTTTATCTAAATTCACCTGCATGCAAAGTTTTGAGATGTAAATTTTGCGCATTTTGTGACACATAAATTTTGTGCATTTTGTGGAATGAGTGCAGGTTTTTGAAATTTATACTCGCAAAATTTCTGGAAATGGTGCATGAAGCATGGAGAACTTGAGACCATCTGTCATGATTGACACCGTGTGATGGTCTTCTCTGGTTTTAGCCTCCCGTTCGGACTGCAGAACATCTCCTACCGAAGCTGACCAGACTTCCTTGTACACATTATAGCTACAAATGCTGAGTGAATTTGTACACATACGGTAAATCCACATCTAACTAGTAGTGTTCAGTAAAACTGACTTTAACTAAACTGATCAAAAGGTAATGATACAGCAGTAGCAGCTGTGTTGTTCGCAATGTGTTGTGAGCCTTGCTTCTTTCAAACAGCTTAATTTAGATAGCAATATATATAGATCAGATGGGTGCATGAAAGCAAAATGGGTCATCATGAGCCACTGTATGTAGCTAATCATTAACAGGTATGGTGCACTGATTAGGGGTAATGAGTCTGATAGATCTACGTAACGTGTAAGGCCCCTGGAATGTGGATGCTCACTGGGTGGATTACAAATTGCTTTGACACAACATGAGTGAAGCCATGAAGGAGGACAAGGTTGATACACTGTTTGGAAATAATCTTCATTGGGTAAAGTGGGGGGAATACCCAGTTTCGAGAGACCATGAAGATGATCCATTCACTCTGACTGTAATGTGGTAGGCTCTTGGAGAGATTTCAGCTGGCTGGGGTGTGGTACTGAGTGCAACTGTTCTGATCAGGTGCTTGTCTTGGTAGTGTCTTGCTTTTGGCAATCGTGTGGAACCAACTGGCACACTACTGCCTACTATTGCTGTCAAATTTGGTGTATATATTCCACAGTTGCACCAGAGTTTGCCATGCATGAGAATAACATGGTACTGATACATGTCTCAGCCAGCCAGTTCGGCTGCCACAGAGTCTGCCACACAACAAACCATATGACGAATCCCACATGACGCAGGCGACCGCTATGCCTGCGCAAGAGCACGCTATTGTTGCTTCAGGCAGCGCCTTTGAAGAATGCCGTAGCCCAGATGCGACACTATGTGCCAGACAGCTGAGCCAGTCCATCCAGATGTGTTAACAAAACGACATGTACACACCATTGCATACAAAATTGTAGTGGGCAGGTACATCAAATATGTACCGGGTGACCGTACGGGTGACAGACATCGCTATAGGGATTTCACCCATGCAATGCAATGCACTAGGTGGGTCTCACTCAGGCTTGCCCCAATTACGTACATACTCTACTACATTACATTATATTCCCTGTACTGTGGGCAGCCTAACTTCTTTCCACGTGGTGCACACACTCTGTTTCCTGTCACTCTGCCTGCTGTTAACTTTGTTCTACCTCAGGTGACTCGAGATGGGGTAGGCATGACAGCCAGGAATTCTCTTTCCTTTCAACGACCAGTTGTGGCTTCTAATGCATCTGCCAAAGGTGATCCGAACAACCTGCCTTTTTGGCCAGGTTAGTACCATGAATAGACACCACTTTGCCATACAGTCATTGAATAGAGAATGTGCTGTCTCACTTAAGTGTATGTATGTATATGTGTGTACTGGGTTGCAGGGGGATTTGAACTGCCTGTTCCAGTCAGTGAAGACACTAGTAAAGCTGTTCTGACCCTCAGTGATGAAGGTACGGCTCTGTACTATGTACGTACGTATATGACCTATCAACATTTCAATTGTCATTCATTGTCTGGGACAATGTCAGGTGAATTCTTGAAAGTGCCTCCAGGCTTTAAAGTTGGAATTGACTTTGGACAGGAGGGAGCTCTTTCAGTGGACATTTTAAAGGCAGGAGTTGAAGGTGTGTAGTGCATGTCAGTGAACATTACATTTTCTCGAAACTATCACCACGAATTCAATGTTCAGTTGCCACAGATGACCACATAGTTGGCCTGAATGACATCATCAGTAAAGGACTAGCATTCCAGTGGGTCAGCAGTAGTGATACCCAACCCTCAGCGGAAAAGGGTAATGCAGTGGAAGAAGACAAAACGGAGGACCATGAGAGCTCTGATGAGCTAGAGGAACTAGAATTCACTACTGCAAAGGTGTGCAATGCAGAGGGTTGCCCAATGGTACTGACATTAAGCTGAGGACCCTTATAAATTGAGCATACATAACAAGAACTGCATACATAGGTCTTGGTACACACTTCTCCACTGTAAACCATCCCAACACACACAGTACATGCACAGATACACAGTTGAATGCAAAGTACTGTATCGATTAAATTAGGGTAGTAGTAGGGACTATGAACAAGTACCATTGTTAGCTAGGTGTGTACATCATGCAGGTCCCTGAAGACAAGCCTAAGAATCAGTTGAAGTCTGCAGTGCGACATCATTGGGCAGTGGCAGATGACTTGAGCAAGACAGCAGAAGAATTTAAAATCAGGGTGCCAGAGCCTGTGACTGAGGTATGTGCGCACTACAGATGTAAAATTTCTTGTGTGTTGTGTATGCATGCATAGTTTTGTGTATGTCCATTTTATACCTTCAGTGGCCATTTGAGCTCGATCCATTTCAGAAGCAGGCCATTATTCACATAGAGTCACAAGAGAGTGTGTTTGTGGCAGCACATACTTCAGCTGGGAAGACAGTGGTTGCTGAGTATGCCATTGCACTGTCTGCAAAGCACCACACCAAGTAAGCAAAGTTGCAACTGTGAACATTGCCTTATTGAACTCGAGTAACTCATTTTGATATGCGTGCTTCAGCTCTAATTGTTGCTTGCATCCAGGACATTGTACACCTCACCACTGAAGGCACTGTCTAATCAGAAATTTCGTGACTTTAGAGCAACATTTGGCAATGACAACATTGGATTGCTGACTGGAGATGTGCAAATCAAAACTGATGCTCCCTGCCTAATTATGACAACTGAAATCTTGCGGTAAGTGTTAACTCGCGTGTTAACTCGTGTGTTATATGTACTAGTATGTTTGCTTGTTGTCACAAAGTATGACATAATAATATGGTGCTTTGACTGCTATGTAAGGAGGGTTGTGTTACTGTAGTTGCCATCTTGCTGTTACACGTTGCATATATACATGTTCAGTAGTGACAAATGGTAGTATTCACTGGATATTACCATTTTTCACACTAATCCCCTACACTGGGCAGTGTGTACAAATTTCCAATCTACCTATGCTCAGTAGTGTCAGTAGTGATGTCATGCATTTCATGTAGCACAGTAGATTGCAATAGTGCAAGGCTTTGACCATGAAGATCTTTGCCAGATACACAACTGACAGAATCATAGGTAAAAACTGACTCGTGTACAATAAGGTGGTGTTCAGTAGCGCGCTGGGCGTGTATACCGTACCTTTAGTGGAAGACTGTATGTTTCAAATGTGTGCTTGCAACTTGCAGTGTGTCATACTACCAACACAGTGGCTTGTGCTGCAGGTGTTGTGCAGCACACATTCATCATATTCAGGTGTTCCTCGGAACAGTACTGTTATTACAGCATGTGTATATCCATATCCATATAAATACCTCTGTAGTGATGTCAGAGTGATTAACCCTCGGCGGCGTGTAGCGCAGCGAGGCGTTATGGTAATTAGTCTGTGTGTGTGTGTGTGTGTGTGTGTGTGTGTGTGTGTGTGTGTGTGTGTGTGTGTGTGTGTGTGTGTGTGTGTCCGAGTCTTGTCTGGGACTGCAGGCTACAATTGGTTGTACAATGCCTTTGTTGCAAAGCTACAACAAAGACCCATACTGTCCCAAACTTACAGTCAGTGCATGCATATGTTGAGCTTCTACACTAGACTCTTATATAGTGGATACAATAATCTGCAACAATGTTAATTTAGACTGCAAAGTTTTTTTTGCATAACACGCGCCGAGGGTTCTGCACTTTAGTGCTTCATTGTATTAGATTTAGTGCTGACACACTGTTAATGGTATTTTTGGACTTTAGAGTCATATTGCTATAAGACCAAACTTCTACCAGGCAGATTTAAAATGAAATTGTAATCAAATATATGCCCTTTACCTTGGTAGCTGAATCAATTCAACAGAGATCTTGGATGGCATTATTGCTGTTTCTCACATCTGTCGCATCTTTTCTGATACTTGTCTTGCTATGATAGTGGGGAAGTATGTGGGTTGTATGATTGAGTGTACAGTATGTTTCTGATGTACTAACCTGCAGGTCTATGCTGTACAATGGTTCAGACATTATCAGAGATGTGGAGTGGGTGATCTTTGATGAAGTCCACTATGTCAATGACGCAGAGGTCAGTTACAAACAGTTAGTTGTGTACACTGTGGCAAGGCCTGCCCCTTGCACTCATTTTGAACATCACAATGTGTTAATTGGATGTCAACATCAGCGTTGCTTACACTACTGATTTACAAAAAGGACAGGAGTGATGCTGCGCTTGATAAATGCAATGGAGCTTTTGTTTCCAGCATTATTCAGTGTGGCTTCCCAACTTGCAGTTCTCACAGCGCTGCCACGAACAATTTGCAAGATTAAGGCCCAGTTTTGTGCCATGAATAATCTATTCTAAGGTTGCTATCTTTTCTAGCATGTAACACATGGTGAAACCCTACAACTAGCACAACTAGCACAAAACTTTCCCAACAACTAGATCATTGTGAGGGGTATGCTGCCCCAATGGCTCTTTGAGCAGGTATGAACAGAGACAGTGAAGGGTATTGTATTTTTATGATGAGAGCCTTCTCTGCCTTTTGACTACTTTGTGTCATGATTCGGCTCAGTTTGCTGGTCTTGTGACACTTTATGCTAAACAGATGGACAACAAGTTAATAGCAACAACAGCAGCAATTGCAACACTTGCGTATTACACAGATATCAAAGTAATTGTTGCTAGTCCTGAAGTAAAAACACTAGAATTCGCATACAGATACCAGAGCAAAACAAAGAAGACTAATTGTCACCGATCTTACAGTCAGATGCCCAGCATGCATTGACAGACGCTTACAATCACTTACTAAGCAGTAGGATCTCAGTCAACACAAGAAGGTCAATACACCACAGTCCTCTGGCCTCATGAGAGAGACAGGGGTCCGCTTGGACAACCTGGCTATCATCTCCTTAATTGATGGGGAGAGCTTTACACAACAGCCCATCGGCATTGTTGTTGGCTGTCCCTTTCAATGCACCACTGATGAACAATGTAAACGGCAATAGGCTATCTGGTGATTCTTGGATTCATGTTCTTCATTTTGTGTAGCCAGGCAAGGTGGGTAATGTGTGTTGATGGGGAACAATCCGCATGGCCACCATGTAGCACATGTCGGGATGGGCTATGCTGGCACACTTCACAGGTACAGCAGTATGTGGCTATAACAGCAGGAAAGAGTCCAGGCTAGTAGTAGCTCTGTGGGACACGCTTTCCGGTCTTGTTGATGCCAAAATGTCCTGCAAGTGGGATAACATGACCAAGCCTCACCACAAAACTATGTCATTGCTTGTGAAACACTAACTGCTTATAACTCCTCACATGCCCTGGCTGGTCCAGTCTTCGTGGTCCCTCCTGGTGCGCAATATGGACTCAAGTCCTCTGGGAGCCGCATCACCTGACTCCTCTCTTGCCACAAGCCGGCTTGTAGCTCTACTGTAGCTATAGTATAGAACATTGTGTCTCCATACACACACAACTCCGCTACACCTGGTGCGGTCCACAGCAGATGGAGTCACTGAACTGGTCAGTATCATTGTGTGGTCACATCCAGTGTCTATTAGCTTCTGCACATGTCGACCATCTAGCCATACACCGACTCCCCTGTGAAAATGGTTGAGTAAGCTATACTGCTGGCTTGCACTTTCTAAGCCTCCAGGCCAAAGCGTAGTCATCGGCCAATAGACTGATTGCATAATAAATGGCACGCCGAAAAAGGGCAAGCAGTAATACATAACTATACGAAGGTGAACAGGAAAGCAGAATGCCAGTGCATGACCACTGTTGTGTGCCAAACTGCAGTAACCGACTTGACAAGTGTCCTGGTCTCTTGGTTTTTGCGGACTTCCTGCAAACAAAGGTTGAGGAAATGCTGGCTTGTGGCTATCAAGCACAATGTCGGAGAACACTTCAGAGTCACATCATCTACAGTTGTTTGTGGAGCATACTACACAGCAGCAGACACTTCCCCTAGCGCACAACAAGGAAGTGGCAAAATAAAGCGAAAGACACGCTGTCTGAAACGTGAGGCAGTACCGTCCGTGTTTGCATGGAGTAAAGCAGTGCAGAATTGTCCTGCACCACTTACTGTCACTTTGTTTTGAAGTGAAAGTGTCTGCATGCTCAAAGCTGAAATGGCACAAATAAGGAAAGATCTTGATTGCGCCAAGGAGGTAGCTGCATGCATGCCTAAGAACCCAGGAGCTATGATTTAGCAACCTTTTGGAGGCTGACAAGATTCATTGTTCATCTGGCAGGAAAGGTGAGCAAGCTATGGTGTGATTCAGAGTGACAGAATCAGTTTGCTGTGTAGCTGTTTGTTTGCAGTTTTAGTTGGCCATGAGAGTAAATCTGGGCTTCTTGCACGTTTTGCAATCTTCTGACAGCGCAAGCACACGTGGCTTTACGTACATAAATGCGCACTGAACATGCATCAATGACACACATGTCAAAGTAATATAATTATACAGTCTTATTTTCAAACTATATGAATAGATATATTACTCGTTATGTATAATTGTTGTGCTGTTGAAGTCACTGTACATTATCAGACTGTATCACAGCCACTTCTCTTGATAAGTGCATGGCATGTCAGTCACTGTGTACGACAATAGGGAAGTGTTGCCCTTGGAGGCATCCTTGAGAAACGAACTGAGCCTCCGCCTGGGTGAACCAGACCTGTGGGTCCGCTGGCCAGAACGGTGGTATCTTCACCATGAGGGAGGCAGGGAGGGGGGCAGCTGCAACGAGAGGGGGTGGCTCCCAAGTGAGCTTGGGTTGCTCAGCCATGGGCAGGGAGGGCGAGGCATGAGGGAAGGTGATTCCTCACACTTGCACAATGTCACAGGTCCGCTGGGTGTGTACCAATAAATTTTCGCTGGATCCAATCGCGTCAGGGTCACCAATGTGGCGGATGGTTGTCCGGGAAACTTGCTAGGACAATTGAATCATGCACAGTAGTACTACAACGACTCACTATGACCAGCCAACAGCTACTAACTCCAATAACTGCACTGCACGCAGATAAAGAATAATAATTTTGCCTGCGTCAAGCATATATAATGTGCGTACAAACAAAAAACATAGTGTGTGCGGCGTGGTGTGTACAAAGAGTCATGTGATGTGATGTGGTTGAGGCGCATACTATAATAAAATAAATAAAGCCATGCTAACTTAGAGGAAATACTAAAGTGAAGTATGCAATCAGGCAATACGGAAATAAACAGGGACAGAAAATGGTTGAAATGCCATAGCAGCCACGGCTGGCTCTAGCAGACAGTATACGTATGCAACTTCCTATTGAACTATCTTTGTTGCTATGATACCATAGTATAAACCTCCTTTGCAGCTATTGTTATAGTAGCTATTCCTTTCTGGTTATGCATTGCCGGCTTTGTTCCCTCCTATGTCTTGGCGAGGCGCAACTGGCTTGGCACTCACTTTGTTATTGCTTTGGTCTTTCCTCTTGTACAGCGTGGTGTCGTGTGGGAAGAAACTCTGATAATGCTCCCCGACCATGTGGGCATTATAATGTTGTCAGCAACAGTGCCCAATGCAATGGAGTTTGCAGACTGGATTGGGTATGTACTGCTCCAGTCCTGAGCATAGTGTAGCTATTGAGAGTTGGCCTTCTAATATTGTGTCATGCTTTGTCTTTTGTAGACGCACAAAGAAGAAGCCTCTTCATGTAATCAGCACCACCAAGAGACCAGTTCCACTGGAGCACTTTCTCTTCACTGGAAACAGCACCAAGACTGCGGATGAGTTATTCAAGATTGTGAATGAGAACGGACAGTTTCAAGTAGATGGGTGAGTCTCTAACAAAGCTTTACAAGTGCATGACTACATTGTTTGATATGATAGTGAGCCTGTATCCTGTCATATGAACGTACGTACGTAAACTTCTGTGTACAACTACCGATGACGTTTGAGATCAATTGTCCTGCAATTGGTTTCATTCGTTATGCTTTGATTTTGCACAGTATAAGCTCACAGAGCCCATACCTGTGACACTCACAAAGCATCATGCTACCCTTGACACACTTTGCTGTGATCACACACGGCTAATTCAGTGGACTAATGTCTTAAAGGTTAAATTAATGTTCCTGTATGTGATCCACATACATATCCTTGTGATAGTTTGTTAAGTATGCTGATACGTAATAAACAGATACATAAATATAAAGACTAAGTATCCAGCTGTTTAGGAAAATTGTCATTACGTGCACATTTTGCCGTGGTTGCCATATAGTACTGTATGTGATTGTATACGATCACATCATGTGATCTGTGCAATGCTGAATATGGATGTATATTACCATTCTAGTTACCATATGTTGCCCTAAATGTCTGTGAAGAGGTAGACGAATTATCAAGACATGCTGGCTTTCATTGTTACTGAAATTCTGCAGCGGTTGTACAGACATATGATCAGCCGCATTGCAACTGCTGTGATGTACATACGTACGTACATATGCATGTGTGTGTTGCTGAAGTTCTCCACTGCTCCATATGTTGGATTGTCACTAAAGTCTTTTCTGCTCACTAAATTTTTGTCAAAGACTTGCTTGTATGACCTGCTGCTCCTCAAGCCAAAGTTCTGCGGACAGCACATTTCACCCTGCCAAAGTTCTCCAGTGTTTTAAATGTCGGTCTTGATCATTTACAACTCCTTAATGCAGTGGTGATATATGGCCAGAAATTATTGATGGTGACACGGTTGATGAATTTAGAGGTCAAGGGTGATGTTGCTCCCACAACCTGGTTCTCCCCACAAGCTTCATTACCACAAACTCCAGTTGCTCTTGAGACCTAGTATACTGTGGAGCATCACAGGCAAACTGGGGCTCCCTCTTCCCATGGTGAAGACATCCTGGGACTCTAGCAGCACAATCACAATCACCTGCAGCCTCTTCTGGACGACATTGGTCTGGACTGCTTCACCCAACTACACTTTCAGATGAAGAGAAGTTGGGTCTAGTAATTGTTGTCAATTTACACCTCTGTCGATGATGACAGAGTACGGAAAGTCACTCATTTATTAAGTTTTTTATGTGGAAAGGGGATGAACGTTAGTGACATTTGCCTTGCTATTTATTATGGCCCTTCGAGTGATGTTGATGATTAATCGGGGAGAGCAGATAGATAGTGGTCATCCAAGTCTTGTATCTCTTTGGGGAATGGTTGCTTGGACATGTTGGCAAAGAGGTGAAGGGATACTGTGAGACAAACTAGTGTCGACGGCAATGTTTGCATATGTATTTGGGCTCAAGCCTGCAGTCTTGTACAGCAGCAGTTTATACGCATGATGTGATATATGCAAGCAACATTGCCGATGCAGTGGCGATATATACTTGCATATACCATTGTGACGTGGCAGAATGCCACTGTCAGAGAAAGAAGGACTAGAACCCCAGGAATATACATTAAGATATTCTACACCAATGCTGTGATGACTTTATGGTATTACACACACATTCAGTACAGTCCTTTTCCTGTTTTTTGTTGAATTTGGAAGTTCTTTGTCTTGTCATTGTGTGATTTTAACAGCTTCTGTGGATCTATCATATAATGATACAAATGGGTCTGCAGCGATTGATTTGTATGGCACCTGCCTGTTTCTTGACAGAATGCACTGTTTACAGTTTTCAAAATTGCTTAGAAGCCTTCTTTAGACTCTGGCTAACTGTGTTTGCCTCCTGTGTCATGAAATTCCAAAAGCGGGTCTAAGTGTTTCAGCAACTCTTTCGTTGGCCCAATCAAGTTTGCAGATCTGCTAACACTGGTGTCAGTTGTGTGCTCTGAATGTGTTGATGTCATTATGACATACTTCCGTATAAATTATAGATGATTGATTAAGATAGTCCACCCCTCCTGGCCAAGAGAGATGTTCTGGCCAACACCTCCATGGGGATTTAAACGGTTGCATAGTTGCTCATGTGGTACTCTCAGCACAAAGCAATTTTCAATTTCATATCTTAAGGGTGCTACAGTTTTCACATAGTGGAAGATGAAAACATCAACAAAGGTACCCAAAGAGTCACAAAGGCACTGCTACATACTGGATGCTAATGCTAATTCCTCACGTGCTACTCTGGGCACAAAGCTTCCACCTGAGCAATGACATGAAAAGCCTCCTATATGTAGTATATGCTCTGTTGTCTGCTTTAAAGTGAGGCAAAAGAAATTTCCCCCATCAGCGAATCTTCTCCCATCACTGTGTCATGAGGCATCATGTAGATCAAGGGCTAAAAGGCCATAACTCAACACAGCATGTGCATAGCTAAAGACACTGTTGTCTCGGCTAGTGAGTTGCCTTCTCCTTCTGGTGTGGGGTTTTCAATTTCATATTTTAAGGGTGCTACAGTATTCACATAGTGGAAGATGAATTCATCAACAAAGGTACCCAAAGTGTCACCAAGATACTTACTTCTTCATATTGGATGCTGATGGTGCATTGGGAGGGAATACACACATAATTGGTTGACAAGCTGTTGACTGAAGACATCCCGAAAAATTACAGCGCAGCAGCAGTAATATGAGCCTCACAACTAGGTCAAAGAAGTAGTCTGCAGCACTAAATAAGTTTTTGACGGCACTAAGAACAATGGAGTGACAGTCTGATGCCTTTCAATGTTATTTGGTGCTACTTCATTGAGCTCTTGCATCTTGTGCATTGGTTGTACACTCTGAGTGGCTTAGTCCCCACCAAGCAAAATTGGTTTCACTTTGCTACCGACAGTAAGAACATACTATTGAATACGTTGCAGAATGTCAATCATATCTGATGAGGGATTCTCATTTTCTTCAGAACTCCAAGTGGAATCTACAATGTAAACGCCATTGGCAATGTACGTATGAAATACATAGACAATGCACTAGATCCACTTCCTTCGCCATGATGAGAAGTTTGGTCTAGTTTAGTATACAAGACCAATATTGCCTTCTGACTCCAGAATCTTCCATTTTTTGATTCATCATCAGATTGCTTCATATTTCAAACATTGGCACAGTAGCTACTGGATTGAAGTATTTTCTGATTAAACAGTGTGAGCACCACCACATTGGCTGGATTGGCATATTATGAATCCAAAGTTGCATAACACACTCATACTGTATATATGTAGAAATTTTAATATGCGTATATCAGCTAGCTAGTTCTTTCCAGTGCATATGCCACCTGACAGGATTTGACGACCTTATTTGTAGCAAGAATTGAAATGACATTCACAGCAAAGCTATTTTACTGTTTAAGCAAGATGTAGTGTTTATTGAGTAGGTGTGTCGGACAAGCAAGAGTGCTTGCAGCTGAAGCCTTGTTTTAACTCCTGGCAGCACTCCCTTATTCCGAGAGCTTTGCTGTCTCAAAGTGTATCCATCAATAGTGGAAGCCCAGATCACTATCAATCTTCAGACCATTAAGGGGCCATCTATTGGAATCCGACTGTTGTGATTATGTTATGACCCTTCAAATCAACTTTGCAAAGCAATCACATGAAACTCATCACTTTCTATGATATGGCCTGATATATAATATAGGTCCAACTTCAGACATCTCACTTCAAAGCAGAGTCTGCACCCCAGCATTGCCCTGCAGTTGGGCAGTTTGTGAATTACTGAAGATGTAGCAAAGTGCTCTTTTTACACATTTTTGCTGTGGCATCTGTTGAGTTGCCGTCTTTCAATGGGGCTTCATATACAGTGTAAGCACCTGGGTATATAGCACATCTAGCACTGTTTATCTCGTGTCTGCCACCACTCAGCTCATTGACTGTGTATGTTGCGCACCTGCATAGAAGTTACAAGGACTGCTTGTACTTTGATCTTAGTTATCGGTCTGCACTTCTGGCCAAGAAGAGTCGAGAGGCCAAGAGTAGTGACAAGAGAGCTGTCCAAAGTGTCAAGGCAAAGGAGGTGATGAGTCATTTGTTGGTCATGTAGTTGTGAAGTGATGTATTGTGTACATAGTATAGCCATAACCTCTGAGCATGCCTTCAGTGTACATTCTATTGCTTTATATGCAAATTATGCTCTTTGTTGTAGGAGAGGAACATTTGGATGACGTTGGTTAGAATGCTGCAGAAGAAGGACAAGCTTCCAGTGGTTGCCTTCACCTTCTCTCGTGCAAGATGCGACAACAATGCAGACTCTCTTACTACTCTTGATCTCACTACATCTGCAGAGAAGCACTTCATTCACACCTTCGTCATGGCATCAATTGGTAGACTGAAAGGAACAGACAAGAAGTTGCCCCAGGTGAAGAGGGTGTTGTTCCTAGCAGTGGTCTGTGTGTGGTTTTTGGAAGTTGCTGTCAGACCTTTGTAGCGGCAAGGCTATATGAATTACTATGTATTCCCTTGTATGATAGTAGGAAAATCTATGATCTAAATTGCTTTACGTAAATTGATGCATTGATGAGTCCACAATACCATGTACACAGAATGATAGTTTTGGGTGATGTACCTTAAAAAGTCAATGACATGCAACATTGCCTTGCATCAAGAAGTGACCAGCTTGTCCGATTTGCTATCAACGCCTTCATAGTAGCTTACATTATATCATAATGCCATACTGAGGAAATTCCGTTTAAAGGTTGTTATAATAGGACTACGTAATAGACAATATTCTAGAATATCCCCACCGCCCATGAAACTTGGGGTCGCAAGAGTCGATGGTGGAACAAGGTGTAATTTAGTATGGAAGACTGTGCAGAATTTGATAATTGGATCAGTTGTTTAATGTCCTCGTAGCCGGCAGCTGAGTTGAAGGCTTTCTTGGCTAGCATGCCGCATACATAAGGCTCATACAGTGCATTGCAAGGATGGCAGCTCTTTGTGATCCAATCACCTGACCAAGCAGATTCTTTGCTTTGATGTAGTGTGTATGTAATGTTTTGATTGATTTGTCATAATGATAGGTGTTTCACTTGAGGTATTGGACTGTGCGACACAGAAGTGTGCTCCATACATACTGTATGTATATAGTTTAGTATATAGTATATAGTTTTATGCTGATTTTCATTCCTTACAGGTGACTAAAATGCAAGATCTGCTAAAGCGGGGTATTGCTGTTCATCACAGTGGAATTCTTCCTTTGATCAAAGAGGTGAGGCATGTCAGCCATGTTGCTTCACTTGTGACAATTGAATATAAACTTGGTGGCTCTTCGCTATTCTTTTTCATAGGTAGTAGAACTCCTGTTTCAGAAAGGCTTAGTTAGAGTAAGTGACTGAAGTGTTTTAACTTACCAGTATTGTTCCATATTTGACGTCGTAGAGGCTCATGCTACGGAATACATAGAACCAGAGAGATATTGAGCGTACATGTAGCAATACTTCCAAAGAGTAAGACGTTTCGACCGCAAAGGTCTTCGTCAGTTACAAAACAGTTTTGTAACTGACGAAGACCTTTGCGGTCGAAACGTCTTACTCTTTAGAAGTATTGCTACGTGTAAGCTCAATATCTCTCTGGTTCTTGTTCCATGTTTGTTTCATGACCCCATTTGATTATGGTCTTCACTAGGGCTGAGCGATAGTGCATTTTCTACTATCAAGACAGGGACTGAATCAATAACTATCTGTAGTGACAATCTTATGGATTAGGTTTAGGATATTTAGCTTCTACTGTAACTAGCCTCACTATTGTGCCAGCTCCAGTGCACTTTCACTATTGCCAGAGTTTATTACTATCAAGATAATCACGAAATCAGTACAATTGCTCAGCACTAGTCTTCACCTGTTGCCGCTAATTGCACAAGTGCTTCATACAGTCACTGTTTGATGCACATTTTATTTCCTGTCTTTAGCTGCTCTTCGCCACAGAGACGTTTGCCATGGGTGTGAACATGCCTGCTCGTACAGTGGTGTTTGACTCTATCCGGAAGCATGATGGACAACGCATGCGTGAGCTATATGCTGGAGAGTATGTGCAGATGGCAGGTAGAGCTGGTCGCAGGGGACTGGACTCCACTGGAATGGTAATCCTGCTATGCAAGGGCGATGTTCCGGAGTCAAGTGAATTGCATAGAATGATACTTGTGAGTTATTGCCAAAATAGTAATAGCTGTTTATTGGGCATAAGTATTAGAAGGTATGAGATGTTTGTTTTGACATTGGATTGGTAGCAACTTCCAACTACGTACGTACAACTACGTACATACCGTGTAGTGGGATAATTTTGTGGAAGAACATTTTGGAATTATGTTCAAAAATCAGGTTTGTCTGGTTTCGGGGAGGACATTTTGAGAATTTGGCCAAATTGCAAAATTGAGAACTTAAAGCCCACTTTGGTATATAACATGCTGTTATAGCACTACAGCATTACAAGTTGTATGGTGTATGCTTTCATGTATGAGATTTTACTTGTAGGGAAAGCCCATTCGATTGGAGTCCAAGTTTCGAGTGACCTATGGTATGATTTTGAATCTGGCTCGCGTGGACACACTGCGTGTGGAAGACATGCTCAAACGAAGTTATGCTGAAATTGACTCTGCAAGGGAGATGCCAGACCGGGCAAGACAACTTGAGACAGTTAAGCTGAGACTTCAGAGCATGATTGGGGAGGATGACGCATATCCTCCAGCTGTTGACAACTATTATACCACATGTACCAGGCTAAAGAACCTTACAATTGACACACAGGTAATACATCCATTTGGTACTTTGTGCAGTGACTAATTATGTATTCTACATAAAGGAAATTTATGCTGTAGAGATTCATGCAGATTAAAGTTGCCTGTCCTCTGATGTGAAGCAATTGTTGTGTCACCAATTTCACACACATTCTCTTGATCTCTAGAGTAGAGTGTACATCTCACCTAGGGTTGTGCAGCAACTGATGAAGATGTACTGATTGTAACATTTCATATTTGCTCTAGTACATAGCCTTGGCTGTGAGTTGTTTTATATAACTGCTTTTGCTCAGAGAGGTATCCTGAAGTACCAGGGTATATGGAAGTACCTCACTCCTGGAAGGCTTTTGCTGCTTGCAGCTAAAGGACGAAGCTGGGAAGTGGGAGCCCTGCTTGAGTCCTCCGCTGGTTAGTGAAGCTTTACAGTATCAGTTGCATTATGGCACTACAAGCCATTTATGGATCAGCATAAGTATACCTAGTCTTAGACACACGCCAACATACGTACTGAATTTACCTCAGCAGAATATCTGCATTTGCCATAGAAGTATCATTCATGTTCTGCTTCTGGCTCTGGTAGAGGCCCTTGTGTGTGACTACGTTTTACTGCACTGTACTGTCACGTGTATTTTTAGTGAGTGTGTGTGAACGCTGTTACTGTACGTACGTACGTACGTACATTCCTCTTACTTAAGGTTTGTACTATTGTTTACAGGCAAGCACTTCATTGTGTTTTTATTGTGTGAGAAGGGGACAGAGGGACTGGAGCACACTGATTTCAGAGCACTGGAGCCACCGGATGACTTAGACACACATTTCTGGGGAGGAAGTATTAATCTCTTATTGCCAGATGAAGTAAGCTTCACCATCATGGAGGTGCCACTGGACTGCCTGTATGGAATAACTTGCACAAGTCTCACAATTGAAGCAAAGAAAGTTCTGGAGGATTTTAAAAGAAGGCAGATTCCCCGTTTTAGGTGAATGTAACATTTGGATTAATTAAGCACATACATACGTATATTACAAAATATTGTTATGTCATAGGGGTATCCTAGCACACTGTTCACTCAATGGAAATGCACTTTTGATGTGTATGCATTTGTCACCGTGTGCAGAAGCAACCCACCTAGCCAAGCAACACTAAAAGTGGTGGAGCAGATTCAATCCTATGTACGGGATGTCAAATCAAGTGGTCCAGAATTGCTTCATCCCATATCTGACCTGAAGATCAACGAGTTTGAAATAGTACAAAAGATTAGAGAAGGGGAAATGCTCAGGAAATTGATGAAGAGTTTTGATTGCACAGATGATCCACAGTTTCAGAAGCATGTGCGTAAGCAGAGGTGCCTCAAGTAATAATACGTATATTCCAGGCATGTAGTAATGTGACACACTGAAACATTACTGTAAGTGACATTGTTATACTAAAATTCATGCATGCAGTGGCAAACCATTGTGTGCTTGTGCAATTGCAATGCCGTGCTTTTAGCTCCTGGCAGCCAAACACAAGGCAGAGCTGAAGGACTCCCTGTCAGAGTTGCAATACCAGTTGTCTGAGGCCAGCCTTAGCCTACTTCCAGACTTCAAGCAGAGAGAAGAGGTGAAGAAACATCTGTCTCTCATCACCCCTTTCTTTGACAGTTCCTTTCCATTTTATTGTTTGATGAGTAGTCATGATATCTTGATCTTGTATCTATTTATACGTATGTAGGTTTTGATGCATCTAGGATACCTGAGTGCCCAAGGTGTAGTACAGCACAAAGGGAGGGTTGCCTGCCAACTGAATGCACATGAAGTGTTCCTGACAGAGCTTCTGCACGAGAATGTTTTTGCAGACTGTACCGTGGAGGAAACAGTTGCTTTGTTGTCCTCACTAGTGTTTCAACAGGTACGTATGTACGTACATATGTAAGTCGTTGTGTGCATGTTTCCTCCATCTCACTGTCCACATCTTGTTGATTCTGTATGTACGTATGTCTCTAGTCCCGATGCAGTGAACCAAATTTAACAGAGCGCCTGGAAGAGGTGAGAACCTGACTGCATGTTTGTATGGTGTGACTACCACAAATTTTAAGTAGTAATGCACATAATAGACCAGTGTGTCTGTAATGTTAATGTTGCAGATGTGAAAGTATATGCCGCCCGCTCCCACTTTGATGTATGTAGAAACAATGTATCACTAGGGATTCACTGCTTTAAATTAGCCAGTAACATTCCCGCAATCATAATTTCAAAATGCACCCTTCTGTCACATGTAGCTGCATAGTGTGGTTTTGTTCAATGCAGTAAGCTGCTCGCGTAATTGCATGTACAATATGTACCACATGTATTACGTAGGTATTGATAGCCTATGGGCAGAACTCCAAGCTAGAGGAGCAGCCTACCAACAAGCAAATTTATAGAAGTGTTAATTAATTCCCATTGGATATTTTGCATCTGTTCATTGGCTTGTATAGGGGAAGAAACAGATGGAGGAAGTTGCAACACGCTTGGCCCAACTAGAACAAAACTGTGGTGTGGATACATCAGTGGAAGAATACCTCAAGGAGTTTCACTGGGGACTGACAGAAGTGGTCTATGAATGGGCGAGACAAATGGTAAGTTTGTCTGGCACTGATAGTGCTTTGTTCTTTGTGCTTCATACGTACATTTAATGTCCTGAATTTGCAATCTCTAGTGTAGATTGCTCACAACGCTAAATCAGAAGTTCAAATGAAATTTGTGCAAAGTTTGTTTAAGGTTATGATTTTTGCACTTCATCTGTTATCCTTTGTACCATTTATGTTTGCTATGATGTGGAAGCCTAGAATGAATCTTTGCTTCTTTATTTAGTGCACAGGTGTGTTTGAAATCAGTGCTGTTGGTTCCCCAGTGTCTGCATGTGTACCTTGCCAAATAAGGCACAGATCCTTCATTTGGTACTTGCGGAAGAATCACTATGTCGTGAAGCTGTTCTACCTCAATTGTGCTGCAATTTTTTACGTTTCCCACCGTGTAGCCTGTGTGCCTGTATAAAATGTGAAAATGGCAGATAGCTTTGAATGCATTAGCATCCACTGCAACAAAATGGGCCAGCCAGCTGTCAGTATGTAACATGTACCCATATGCTCTGTCACATTTTGAGTATAAAATGGAGTGCAGAGGTATAATATAATCGTTCTTTATGTGTAGCATAGGCACCTAGCTCAAGGCTCATAGGTGTTTAGATCCTAGGGATTATCTAACACCTTGGGCTAGGTGCCTATCCGACTTAGAAAGTGTCACCAGGTTACTAATTTTCACATTGCTTACCTTAGCATACTTAGCTAAATACAATACTTCATTAAAGCAAGAAGAGCAAAGGAAAATATTCATAACATTTTCACAAAGTCCTACCTCTTTCTCTCTTTGTAGCCATTTGCTGAGATAACACAGCTCACTGATGTGCAGGAAGGTATGCTATTGACTTGTGCCTCGCCTGATACATGCAGAAGACTGTAGGCATTGCATGTTACCCAGTAATGCATATGAGCCATAAGAAAGGGCACATAGTCTCCACATCGTAATCATCAAATGGCTGGATTTTAATTAGAAATAGCACAGAAGGCGTTTTGTACATTATAGACCGAATACCAATAATGGGCCTGTTGGTCCAATTTCACTATTTGAAAATTGAAATTAGTGATTAATTATGCCAGCTGCCGATGCTGAAAAATTGTAATCCTTACTATTTTGTACCATGTGTTTTGTTGAAGCTTGAGCATGTGGTGTGGTGCTCCTACAGTATGTACTGTAACATCACTTATGTACATATTTCTGTTGATTTGATGTGCCTCATTGATGCATGCAGAGTGTATTGTATAGGTCAGCAAAGGTCAGTATGGGGGCTTCAGCCCTCCCCCTCCCCCCTTCCCCCCCATCTTTAACCTCAATCACCCTAATTTCCTATGCCTATACAGATGAATGCAACTCATACTTACAGTACGTACCTACATACCATAATGAGTTTATGTTGCTTCAATATACTAAATATTTCTGTTTATATTCTCAAGCCACCGCCCCTCCCCCCCACATACTCAGCTGTGGCTACGCTGCTGTTAGTGCTTGAGACATTGGCTAAGTTCCATACATAACATTCTGTTCTTATGGTGTACGTATATATATAATTCTCTCTCTTTGTAGGGTTGATTGTTCGATGCATTCAGAGGCTAGATGAGTTATGTAAAGACATCAAATCTGCTGCAGCTATCATTGGAAATCAAGAATTGAGTGACACTATGGCAAGGGGATCAGAACTGATTCGGAGAGACATTGTGTTTGCAGCTAGTTTATACATTGACTGAGTAACTCTTTCTCTATTGTACTAGCTAAGAAAGCGGTGAACTACATGCTAGTGTTTGTTTGTTGATACTGTAGAGAGTTATAGGGTTATTGCTGCTGTGTATGAGCACTGCCCACATATAGAAGCTTGCTGAGTGAAACCACAGCTGTTAAGTGTATAGATTCAAGAAGAAGAATATGAATCTATGTGCAGGACGCTTCAATCCAGGGATCTTGCTCGGCTTGTACAAACCTAAACTTGTATTTATGACTAAGAGCAAAACCAGTAGTGTCTCCTTTTTGCAGAACACCCATGTGAAGGCAGACTCATACGAATTAAGTTGGGGGTGTCAATTTGCAATGTTAGTACATTTGAATTATATATATATATATATTACCACCACAGACACCACCACACAGTGCAAATTGCTAAAGTGTCCGTGTAGTTTTCATGTACATACCTCCACTTCCACATATACAACTACCACCACACAGTGCAAGTTGCCCGAGTGCAAGTGCAGTATTTGCACCAGTGGGTGAATGAAAAAGCACCACCAGTGCAAGTTGCAGAGGGTGAGCCACCATGTGTGCAAGTGGACTATCTGCGCTAGTGGCTGCAGGATAAAGCACCACCAGCACAAGTTGCAACTAGTGACATCTATGTACCACCTGTGCAAGTGGAATGGTTGCACCAGTTGAAAAATGGAAACACCATAAGCGCAAGGTGCAAAGGTCAGGGTGCAAGATGGAAAGGTCAGGGTACAAGGTGCAAAAGTCAGGGCCAGCATCAGTGACTAGTCGGTAGGGGATGCAGCAACAACATGCAACTACAACTACAACCACCACCACCAGCGACCGGATAGGACCAGCACAGCATGATGCAGCAATCAGTGCAACTTGCGCGAGGGCTAGGTTTGTGGAGGAAATGGGGATCCTCACGCAAGTTGCACTGATTGCTGCATCATGCTGTGCTGGTCCTATCCGGTCGCTGGTAGTGGTGGTTGTAGTTGAATGTTGTTGCTGCATCCCGTACCGACTAGCACCGATGCTGGCCCTGACCTTTGCACCTTGCACCCTGACCTTTGCACCTTGCGCTTATGGTGTTTCCCTTCTTTCAACTGGTGCAACCATTCCACTTGCACAGGTGGTAGATGTCACTAGTTGCAACTTGCGCTGGTGGTGCTTTATCCTGCAGCCACTAGCGCAGATAGTCCACTTGCACACATGGTGGCTCACCCTCTTCAACTTGCGCTGGTGGTGCTTTTTCATCCACCCACTGGCGCAAATACTGCACTTGCACTCAGGCAACTTGCACTGTGTGGTGGTGGTCTGTGTGGTGGTAGTTGTATATGTGGAAGTGGAGGTATGTACATGAAAACTACACGGACACTTTAGCAATTTGTACTGTGTGGTGGTGTCTGTGGTGGTGGTAGTTGTATTATGTGGAAGTGGAGGATATATATATATATAAGACTCCACTTGCACACGTGGTGGTTTCACCCATTGCAACTTGCGCCGGTGATGTTTTCCCTTACACCCACTGGCACAGAAGCCGCAGATACCAAGCTTATGCTCAGGCAACTTGCACTGTGTGGTGGTGTTTTTTGGGTGGTGGTAGTAGATGCATACGTGTATGTGGTGGCGGTGGTTGTTGCTATGGGGTGTTGGTGTCGGGAAAATGTACTGGCATTAGTCAAAAAGAATATTAGCTAGCAAAGAAAGAAACTCAGAACAGTAGCAAAGAAAGTGGTCATTTATTTGCTACACTATGGAACATGAGCAATCAGGATGCACACATACTTTATTTGCACATGCATTGGCCAGTGATGGTAATTGAAGTCACAGGTGGCAAATCATCTTATAGGCATAATGGTGGTTGAAGTAGGCATGTGTCTCTGGTGCTTCAATGTCATATTTGGCTACAATACTTTCCCTTTGGAGGGGCTATGTCAAATTTACTCACATGATGCTGTATATACATTCTCCATATATAGCTGGTGGGCTAATCACATCACATGTATACATACATGCATGTGCACACACGCACGCACATCTACACACACGCCCACACCGTCATTACTACACAACTACACAACAAATGCCAGTAGCTACAACGCAGGAACATACACAGTAAGCGGAGACCATCCTCTATGCCTAAAACGTAACTCTTTGCATTCCTGAGGGCAAAGAAGCTGTTCGCTGGAGCGAGCTGTGGGCTGCACCCATTTTGACGACACTTGCATAGGCAGAGTGGCATAAATGAACGATATATAGATGGTTTGGTGTGAGGTTGCAGACATGATGCAGGCTATCTGTAATCTCACACCTACTATCATATTTGCTACACTATGGTACTTGAGCAATCATCATACACACATACTTCATTTGCACATGCGGTGGCCAGATTTCAACTTGCATTGGCCAGTGAGGGTATTTGAAGTCACAGGTGACAAATCATCTTATATATAGGCATAATAGTGGTTGAAGTAGGTGTGTGTCTCTGGTGCTTCAGTGTCATATTTGGCTAGAATATTTTGCCTTTGGTGGGCAGGGTATGCATCATTTACTCACATGATGCTCTATATAGACTGTCCATAGCTACCATGTCCTTGAAGGCTAATCACATCACATGTATACACACACACACATACACACACACGTGCATGCGTGTGTGTGTGTTGTGTGTGCGTGTGTATTGTGTGTCACAGCATGCCATGGTGGGACCAAGATGAAGACTAATGGCGCAGATTCAGCCAGAATATTATGCAGCCTGTTGCACAAAGGCGTAATGGTCGGGCACACGCCGTGTGGAAGCCTTTTCCTTCGAGAAAGATGACTAAACGTTCGCGAGCAGTATAAATAGGCCAGCATGCAATACTGAAGCAATACTCAGCCAATATAAATTAAAGCACAGTAAGATTTATGTAATATCTGTATTATATGTTTATGTGTTTATCTGGGCTGTACAACTACTAATTATGAAATCCCACTAATGACAAGGGCTTATGGACCAGTTGACCATGTCCTCTCAGTTTCATGATACTGCGGCAACATTTAAAAAAAAATTATTTCTATGTTATCTATCAGTATAAATGCTCAATACATTATGTGCTATCCTATGGGACTTTGTATTAGCACTTTGCATGCAATTTGCAGGGGCCACAAGGCCTAATTAAAAATTCTGCCTAATTTAAAACTCAACAATTTCCCTCAGTATCACTTCCCTGGTCAGTGCTTCTCTGCCACTGCCACCGTTCCTACCAGGAATTATATTATATATTATTTATTTAACTTCGAAATGAGTGGCATAATATTGCAACTTGCACTGTATATACTAGTTTCTGTAATAATTGAGTCAGAATTAAATTAAATAAGTACTATCTGGTACTTTAACACACTGTGCTATAATTTTATCACTACTTTTTGTAGATGAATTGATGCTTCTCAGTGCATTAATGGTATTAATGGTATTTCTTCAACCAAAGAGCTACAGGGACATGCATTGCGTACCTATGATACACTATCTCTCAGAGACGTATGTACCCCAAGGCAGTACCCGTTTCCATCACTACATGTCCTCAATAGTCTGTTGTTGGGCAGTACACATGAGGGTCCACAGGAGCAGTGTAGCACCCCATGGTCATCATCGTGTGCTGCTTCTCAACCCACATTCCCTTTGCAAGCATCCAGCGAATTAGATCAGGGTAGCGTACTGGGTCAATGTGGAGACGACAGTTCTCTTTTTCAGACTCAACCACCTCCACAGACAGCCTTTAAAGAAACATTTGAAATGTCGCTTCATTCCTTGCATTGGTACGACCAAACACATGCAACCCTGTAGTGTAGGCAATGACGGAGCTGTCTTTGCTGTCTGTCATCACATACACGTGCCAGCCATGAACATCTTGACCGTGAGTGACTGCATCATGAATCTCATTACTGTGCCCCACGTTTACCCCATGTGCTGATTGCATCAACATGTCACAGCCTGCTACATCCTCCATTGTAGCTCTTCTCATTTCCACAGAGCTAGCTTGTGAATGGCCAGTCGTATGGTCACTGAACTGAGATGGTAGACCATGGAGTTCCAGTAGGTTGGCACAGGCATTTAACCCTAAACTTGCATACAAAGAGAACGATGCGGCATTGGCGACAACTTGGGTCAGGCGAAATGTCACAGGTTTGCCGTGTGCATCCTTCACGTGGTCCATGATCGCTGTCATGAGAGCACGGCCGATGCCACGCCCCTGGTGGGCGGGGTCTACAGAACTGGGCCCTATCCCACAGCACTGTTCCCCTCGAGTGTCGCACACTACAGATCCCAGACAAACGCCACTGCTACCATCACACGCTACCAACGCGGGAGAACCACCGTGAAGTCGCGTGCTAAAGAACCCTTTGAATAAGTCGTGCTCTTCACGCGGTGGAAAAGGAGGCACTTTCAGCCCTTTGGACGTGTTAAACCTAAAGAAGGCCTCGTAAGCTGTTCGACTCATGTATTACATATCATCTGCAGCCGACCTCATAGCCACTAGTTGACAGCCCTTGAGAGCAACTGTCCGCGAGAAACGCTGCTCGTAACCTGCAGCCATTTGTAATCCTTAAGCGCCCCACTGCTTTTATCTCTATCGTCGTCTCTAAGCGCCCTACTTGAATGGCCACGACAGCTGTAGTCCAGAAGAGAAGTCATTCTTCGTCAATGGACACTCTTGGTCCAACTCTTGATGAATCAAGAACCTCTTACCAAAAGGCCAAACGGTAACCAGCCTCTCTGCTCCCGGATTGGTGATTTCACTGAACGACACAGTACACATGTATTGTAGTGTTCAGTGGTTGAGGAGGGTGTTTTGTGGTGCCTGTAGAGGAAGAGTTCACGGGTGTGTGTGTGCGTGCATATGCTAGTTTGTTGTGTTGTGGGTGGGTGCGTGCGTGCGTGTGTGCATGCGTGCATGTGTGTGTGTGTGTGTGTGTGTGTGTGTGTGTGTGTGTGTGTGTGTGTGTGTGTGTGTGTGTGTGTGTGTGTGTGTGTGTGTGTGTGTGTGTGTGTGTGTGTGTGTGTGTGTGTGTGTGTGTGTGTGTGTGTGTGTGTGTGTGTGTGTGTGTGTGTGTGTGGCAGACACTGATCCATTGACATACGCACATGTACGTATAGCAATAAGTTTCTGTGCTGCTACATGTTTGTCTTGTTACATCTGAGGGGTGTGCTGCACTCACTTGTAATTTGGTTGAATAATTAGGAAGCCTCTATCGTAGCAGTTAACAAAGGCTTGATGCTACACCGTAGTACTCCCAGTGCATTTGTGTGCTTTTTGCATTGATGGCTGATATACGTAGTGGCAAGCACTTATTAACATTTCGTGTACATTTCGGGTCTGAAGTAGAATTGTATGCTGTACCCTTTCTTTCCTCAGTTATTTTTGCAAGGAGGTGACCACGTCATGGACAGTGGTAAAGGCAAGAAGCACACAGCAAAGGAAAGGAATGCTGGCCCTATTAAGCGCATCTTGCTGCATTGTATATGACATTGTAAAGACTTAATTGTATGGTTCTTCTACATTATTGTATGTTTTATGCAACTTATACACTTATAATGTAAATACATAGTTGTATCCAATTCTTGTACATCCTGTGCCTTACTGAACGGCATGCTGTTGGTATTGTACATATATACAACCATGGGCTGTAGTTGTATGCAGTTGGACAGAATTGTAAATGGTACAAATAATCTATATCCAGTGTAAATTTGGATCAGCATGTTTTAATGCATAAGGAGCCATGGACTGGGAGAAAATTGGTCTTCCCTCCAGCTCAGCATACTAGCTGGACTTGCTCCGATCTTGTTAAAGTTCTGCGTTACTGTCCTGCAGTTGTTGGACAGAATGTTTTGCCTTCATTATTGCAACACACATCAAGCAACGCATGCAGGCATGCACTCGGGTTGATTGCAAAAACAGCTGATGCATTTATAATATTTGGAACCAGAAGGGCAATGGCGTCTATACACGGGTCATGTCCCATGCAAGGATTAGTACTCATCCTCCATGGATCCATTAGCCAGCCACATACATATTATTTAGTATGCATATATGCATATTATATGTATATTTATACCAATGAATGCTTCCAGCAAACGAAATTAATGTGGAGTGTGCACACGTACGTACAGCCAAAGCGAATATTCTGGTACTAATTCTGAATTATATAGATAAATTAAAGCAAGGTCACAATTATTCATACTCGCAATTGCACTGATCCTAGCTATCGTACGATTGAATATGCATGGGCGATAAGGTACACAACTGAATTATAATATTTGAAACAGTTGATCGTAAACAAACACACATTCAAAGTGTATATATATATATGCATTTTAGATATATGATTGTATGTGATTGACTGTGGGCTGTAGTTGCATGCAGTTGGACAGAACTGTAAATGGTACAAATATAATCTTTCCAGTTTGGACCTGCATGTTTAAAAGCACGGGGAGTGTATATATGCTCTTTAGATATATGATTGTATATTCTCATTTAGAAATCCTCCTGGTTTATCAGCTCTACTTCACCCATATCAAAATATACGTCAGAAGATGTTGTTTGCAGATCTTCACTTTGAGGTGTTGAGGTGAGGTGAGATCTTGGGGCTTGTACGGCATCACTTTGAGCTGATCCTCTCCTGTTTCGCTTGGCCTTCTTACAGCAAATAGCTCTGCATCTTTTGCAGCATTTGCGCTTCCAGAAGAAGTATACAACACCAACCAATATGGGCAAGTACACTAGTGGAATTGTCAAGATTACTAACCGGATAGCAAGTATTGATTCATTTGCTGAGAGACAGGTAGCAAGCTGACTGATCAGCCCCATCATCGAAACGAGCACCACATTCACCAGGTAGAGTGTTTCAATGTAATTGTGTTTTGGCTTACGGTAAGGCTGAACTAGAGAGTGGATTGCCAGGATGACAATGAAGACAAAGGTGAGGACAATCAACCTGTCACTTGGTCCTAATTCTGCTGACGGTATGGAAAAAAGGAGCCAGATCACAAAGCGGTAGAGGAGAGGAAGTGCTGCAAAGAACCGAAGCTTTGGCTTGTACGCACTCTGAAACACGTCAAGCACTGGAGCCAGTTTATGACATGTCACAAATTGAGGGGACTTTTTTGTTACACGCTGCATCAGAGCAGGTCCACAGGGGTAGTACAACAGGAGGAGAGGCAGGAGAAGAGCAAGTGCAATACTGAAGACTGCAGCTACACAAATGAGGCCTAGGGAAAGACGAAAATCAGCTTTGCCATACTCTAAATCAGTGCAATAGTAAGAGCAGTATTTGGCACCACCTGGACAACAACTTGATAGCCTGAGAACAGAGAACGCTTGTCGAATGACAAAGCCGTATGTGAGTATGGCAATGCTACACAATCCATTCAACACTGTCCCCTTCTGGGCATGCTTTTCCTGGAAGTTCCGAGCAGAGCGACGAAGCTTTGCCCAAGGACGACGCCAGGAGGCACATGGGCAGTGGATACATTTGACCAGCACTACGGTCATGACTATGGACACCAACACAGCTGCCAGTTTGCAGTACTGTAGTCCAATGTAGGGCAGAGTACGGGGGAAAAGTAGGTCAATTGGATTCTGCATTGTTAGAAAGCCCCAAGATAAAAACACGGGATCTACACCTCTAAGTGATAGCTGCTGATAACTGACAGTAACTGCATCGTAAAAGAACAGAAAGCTCTGTGCTGGTCCTGATGCAAGATTAATGTTAAAGATGATGAGTACAGGAAAGTAGACAATCAGAGGAGCAAGGTCCAAAATGATGTAGAGAGGCAAATCTAGTACTGGACCAAACCTATAGGTAGGAGACGCTATACTCAGCCCTGATCTGCATTCTGTGGAACCAATAGAAAATCGATTACTAGCATTTTGGTCAAAACGTGGACAGGAAAACACTAGTAAGCCCTCCTCTGCGCTTAGTGAGCACTCAATGGAAGTGACACTGCAAGGCAATAAGCACATGATGATCAGCAGTAACTTTCCACTTCCCTTTGGCATGATCTGCAGGATTCGTACACAACCCAACTTCAAAGCAACTCCAAGTGACAAGTTCCCAGTCGCAAGTGATTGGTAGCTAGCAAGTCCTTTATATACACAATGTAGAGCTGCTGGGCTGTTGAACTGCTATAAACACAACTTGGTGGGCTGTTTGACTTAATCATGTTACCCATACATCATATGACACATATAATTTAATTATGTGTGCTGTGGGGGTAGTGTGTTTACATAGCTACTCCCTTAATGGAAGGGGAGAGGAGGAGCAAAGGAAGAGGGGAAGGGAGAGGGGATGGGAAGAGGGAGGGGAGGGAGAGATGCTGGCAAGATTTCTGCCAGATTTGAGAAACTTTGCAGAGCCACTAAGTATTTAGGTAGGAAGGTTGATTACTAAGTATTAAGAACATGGAAAATGAAATTAAAAGCTTTCCTCTCCACTTAACCAGCACTCAAAGGAAGTTACACTGCAAGGCAGCAAGCACATGATGATCAGCAGTATATAACTTCCCACTTCTCTTTGGCATGATCTGTATGATTGGTACACAACTTAACTTCAAAGCAATTCCAAGTGACAAGTTTCCAGTAGCAAGTGATTGGTAGCTAGCAAGTCCTTTACAGAACTTAGAACTGGTGGGCTGTTTGACTCTATCATATTACCGGTACACTGATCGACACCAACTGTAAGCTGTATTACACTTTAGGTATACAGTTATGTACTTGGAATACAGTACCAATGCATGGCATGAGATGATTAATGTACGCAAAACTTGATCAAAGACAATTAAGGAAGGCATGTGCCTACGAATACATATACAGTATAATTTAGCATACATAAATATAAATATACAAATATACAAATTACTCCCCCAAACAAAAATTAACGTATGTATCTATGTATAGATGAAGCAAAGTAAACATGATGGTAATAAATAAGGTATAATAACTATGAGATTACATGTCACAATTATACAATTATATTTAATGCACGTGCATTTTCATAACTACTGTACATTTGCCATTGAATATGTATATGCACTGATGATAACAATAGGAATATGCAGAGCAAAATTAATTTGAAACAGTACTTGTTTGTGAACAAGCACACTTTGAAAGAGCATATACATGTTAGTGCACATACAGTAGGTACGTACATTGTAATTCATAAATCCTCCTGGCTCATCTGCCCTACTTCACGCATATCAAAATATACATCAGAAGATGTTGTTTGTAGATCTTCACTTTGAGCTGATCTTCTTCTGTTTTGTTTGGCCTTCTTACAGCAGGCAGCTCTGCATCGTTTGCAGCATTTACGGTTCCAGAAGAAGTAACCAACAAAAACCAGTATGGGCAGGTACACTAGTGGGATTGTCAAGATTACTAGCGGGAAAGCAAGTATTGGTCTATTTAGTGAGAGACAGGTAGCAAGCTGACTGATCAACTACATCATTGAAACGAGCACCAAATTCGCCAGGTAGAGTGTTTCAATGTAATTGTGTTTTGGCTTACGGTAAGGCTGAACTAGAGAGTGGATTGCCAGGATGACAATGAAGACAAAGGTGAGAACAATCAACCTGTCACTTGGTCCTAATTCTGCTGACAGTGTGGAAAAAGGAGCCAGATCACAAAGCGGTAGAGGAGAGGAAGTGCTGCAAAGAACCGAAGCTTTGGCTCGTACGCACTCTGAAACACATCAAGCACCGGAGCCAGTTTATGACATGTCAGAAATTGAGGGGACCTCTTTGTTACACGCTGCAACAGAGCAGGTACACAGGGGTAGTACAACAGGAGGAGAGGCAGGAGAAGAGCAAGTGCAATACTGAAGACTGCAGCTGTGACAATGAGGGGAGAACAGTAATCAGCTCTGCCATATTCCAACTCTGTGCAATAGTAGGAGCAGAAATCGGCACCACCTGGACAGCAACGTGATGGTCTGAGAACAGAGAACGCTTGTTGAATGACAAAGCCATATGTGAGTATGACAATGCTGCACAGTCCATTCAACACTGTCCCCTTCTGGGCATGCTTTTCCCGGAAGTTCCGAGCAGAGCGACGAAGCTTTGCCCAAGGATGACGCCAGGAGGCACATGGGCAGTGGATACATTTGACCAGCACTATCGTCATGACTATGGCCATCAACACAGCTGCCAGTTTGCAG